>VYZP01025661.1:934-40512 GCA_013400635.1 Hypocryptadius cinnamomeus
AAAAAAAAAAAGAGTAGAAGAACCACTTTGTTCCCTAGCCTTGCCCCAGGGTGTATAAATAGCAGGCCAGGCGGTCCTGTGCCCGAGTGGCTGCTGGAGTTCCACTCATTCCAGGGATCTTTGGACACCCTCTTATCAAAACAGAAAGGCTGACTTCACTCCTGCTCTCCCCTGATTGATTTCATGTTGGGAACAGGTAACACGACAGCTTCCATTGTCCTTGAATTAGCCACCTACTTCCAGAGGTCAAACAAACAGGCTGAAGGTCCCGAAACTAACTTCAGCTAATTGCTGCCAAAATTCCTTCTCGGCAAAATAAGCAGGGGCTGGAGCAGTCCCGGGTGACAAATGTTCTCCAGAGAGAGGGACACAAACCATCCCGAGCAGGCTAACGAGGGGTATCGAGCTACAGGGCTGGGGAGGAGGTGAAATGCGAGACAAAGTCCAGTGCCAATTTTAAACTTAGGAGCCAGAGCCACAGAAAGTTTCTACTTGATTTTAATCAGCTTTGAAGTTTTGGTCAAGCTGAGGTGGAGCTGAGCAGTGGCATTAGGATATGGCTGTCAGATTGAATCCTGGAGCTCTGGAAGCTCAATTTTACACTGGGCACCAGCATGTCCTTTACTTGCTGAAAGCTTTCTGCTTTTGTATTTTTAGAAACAATATGAGTTTAGGCGCAATAGGTGGTGGCTGGAACTTTTCACTCTTTTCCCTCTCATTTTCACTGTTTTCTCCTTCAAGCTGTTTTCAAGCTGTTTCTTTAACTAGTCTCTAATATATTTTTCTGTCACTTGGCACAGACACTGCAGGTACTGCTGTGCAACCTGTGTCATGCATTTCAACAGGTACACCGTGCCTAAAATGATTGATGTCACTGCTCTGCCACTCCCATGTATTCTTTAGAATGAAAGCTTTGAGAGTGAGAGGATTGTTTCACTGTGCTTTGGAGGGTGGTTCTCGTGCAAAGAGAGGGAAAGTGCAGACGTGTGCCCAGCTAATAGGTTACAGGCACTTCATGTTCCTCCAAAGTACTGTCAGCTCCTGTTTAACCCTAGATTGATTGATGTGATTCCACATCCCACCTGCAGCTGCACAGATGCTGTGGACAGGCAGCTCCTAGAGCCAATTGCATCAGGTTCTGCTTCACTTGCACTTGTTTATATATAGCCTGACCTCTACAGGAAGCAGCTAGTACGTCTTTCCATATGTGGATATAATAAATAAGCTCAGAGACCAACTGAGATAGCCATAGTTTTGATTTATCCATGTTAGGTGACCACCTTGCTCATAGGAAGCATGGATGAGAAATACTTCAACAACAGCTTTTTCTTTCTTTTCTGCTTTCCTCAAATTGTCTAAGAGAGTATTTTACCCTTGCTCTAACAGTCTTAAACTCTAAAATACTCTTTCTCCATCTTTCTTTTGTTCCCTATCCTGTTTTGAAACAAACAGGGTTCTTAGCAACCTGATTTAGTTGAAGATGTCCCTGTTCATTGCAGGGGGGTTGGACTAGATGACCTTTTAAGATCCCCTCCAACCAAAACGAGTCTGTGACTCTATGACACTGCAAAGTGCTCCGCTTCTGCTGCCTTGCAAACATCAGCACAATGATGTTTTGCGTCTAAGACATCATGAAATGTAATTTAATACTGGCTCTCTCTGTTTCCATCTCTGCTCAGACCTCTTAGCAGTCTTTGACTCCTGTGGCTCTGGTCTGAACATCTCTCCAGACAGAGCTCACAGCACTTCTGTGCTTTCCTCCCAGCACGGCTTCTTGCTCTTGCCAAGGGCAGTCTGTGTCAGACTAACCTCACAGCTGTCCTGTCACTGAGGTTATAAACAAAGTCAATGTGTCAGATTTCATTCATCTGGGCTTCAGGACAGCATCTGATGTTCTGCTTCAATCCTTACACTGCCAAAGCCATCATTTTTATGCCAGGTGAGCATGTGCCAGACTGCAGCAGGGAAGACTGCAACAAGACGTATAATGCAGAAAGGTAGTTAATGACGTTTGTTTACATATTTGTATATAATTATATAAATATATGGTTATAAAATTAAAAGGTTTTGAAAGCTTTCCTGCTTAATGTTTTCACAGTAAACTAGGCACAAAGACTGCAAGTTTGCTAATGATATTTCTGGATGACAGAAGCTGGGGGCCCTATCAGGAGGGAGGAAGATCTGAAAAATGTTATGGGAAGAACAACAGTGCAATGGAGTTGAATTCAGAAGCATAGATAAGAAAAGCAGACATATGGATATAATTTATCAGTAAACTGAAATTCGGAGAAAAATAGGAAAAAATTTAATCAACTGAGCAATTCTCCAGTACCTTTGTGGCACTGTTACGGTTTTCTTTGGAGAGGGAAATGTCATTCTGGGACATATCAATCAAGATATTTCCAGTGAAAACGCTAAATCCATGGCAGAAGATGACATCAGTAAGGTGTCCTTAGGACACTACATATGATTTTGATGTCTCATGCCCGTGGAAAATACAAATCCGAACAGGTGTAAGCAAAGGCTACTGAGATCACCAGGAGTGCCACGATCTTTCCTGACAAATGGAGGCCAAAGCAACCTCGGCTTGTTCAGCCCAGGAAAAATGAAGGTTGACAGGGGATATGGTTTCCCTCTAAAAATACCCAGGAGTCAAACAGCAGTGAGGGAGAACTATTTAAACCCATATGTGACTAAACTTAGTCTGGAAATAAGACGCAGGTTGCTGGCCATTAAAACAAATAGAGGCAAGAAACAGCCTTCTGATGGGAACAGCTGGGACCAGAAAAACACAAGCACTTCTAAGATGTAAATTCAGCTGGGAGGAAATGCTGTAGCATTTCAGGAGGAAAAGGCTCAGGCTTGATGGCTCCTGGATCCACCCAGGGAGGGCACAAATGTTTCTGACAGTAAGAAGTGCTTCTATGTACCTGTGGTCCCTTCTGCCCCTCTTGCTCATCTTGATTTAGGCACAGAATTTTGACAAAATTTATGAGTGCAGTGCAGGTTTCAGTCTTCTGGGGGTGACACCCAGATCTATGTGGCAGCCAACCTTGCAAAGTCAACACAGAACTGGTGTTTTCACAAATAAATCATCGCAAAACAATTCACACATAAATATGACACTGGTGTGTACAAATTTAGTTTAAATTCTTAAAATGCATAAATACAAGCTTCTCTGGTAGCTGGTTTTTTGGTTTTTTTTTTTTTTTTTTTTCCTGCTGTTCTCCTCTGTCAGTAAAGTCTACCTGTATTTTATTTACTGTGGGAATAGCCATTAGTTGATATAATATTTTATGTGGGCAGCAGTTAAAATAAGATCTCCTGAACATGTTCTCTGATATTACTGCTCTCATGCCTGTTTTGTATTTCTCTGGGGGAAAAAACCCAAACAACTCCAGAGGTGGTTACAAAGGCCTAGAGCGGTTTCTCTGTATACACAGATTTTTGTATGGCTTTACCTAAGCAGTCATAAAATCCAGGGCAACTAAGTCAATCCAACAGGAAAGGCAAGTTGATTTTTTTTCCCTCTTAGCTTACTTCCAAACACTTGCAAATGTATTGTTAGACCTGTTGATAGAGAGGGGTGTCACTGCTCTGGACTATGTTCATTTCTGTACCGGTTCAGTTGTGTGAGCTGGCTGAAGGGCTTTGACTTGAGGATGATGTGGGGTTGTGGTGGGGGAGCCCCAAACGGCATCTGCTGGGTGCCCAGGCTGAGCAGCAGAACAGACCCTGTAAAAAGCCTGTGCTTTTGTGAGCAAGCAGGAATAAAGTGAGCTTTTGTGAGCTGGTAGGAATAAAGCAGGGGAGCTGCCTACTCTCCTGCTGTGCCCCCTGTCCAAACCCCTGTGCTCAGCTGCTCCTGACCTGCCAGGCTCTTCATGCTGCAGCTTGCACCTCGCCAAGGCAATCTATCATGCACAAGTCTACGTGCACCTCCTCTCCAGTGGCATTAATTAATATAAACAACTGCAAAGATCACTCTGAAAGTTTGGCTGTTTACCTGCCAAACCCGACTTAATTGGTATTCGTGGTGGATCTCAAACATAGCTCAAAGACATCACTCAGCAAGCCCTTCCTGCACAGCTGATGGACTGTAATTAAACCACAGCAAGCCACAGGTTTCTGCATTAACCATTCCTTGCCATTAAGGAAAAGGAAATCAGGGCAGGCAGCTCGCTTCAAGAGGTAAGAACAGGGATAATTGAAGGCATTACTCCCATAACTCTGTCAAAAATAGTAAATAAGAAGTCTGATTTTTTTTTTCCCCTCCTTTTTTCTTCCCATGTATTGCTCCATTTGAAGAAGTAGAAAGGACTATGTCAGCTTGGGGTAAATCCAGTAGTTAGTTGATAGTAGCTGTGAAGGAATTTGGAAGAACTTGTTTCAATTATTTGACAGTTCATTCCTTGCATGAACAAATGTTTATTGCCTCTGGTCACCATCTGTAAAATGAGGCTAATGCCTCACAGCAGGGCTGTGAGGATGAAGCTGTTCAGACTGTGACGTTCTGAGAAGCTTCAGATTGATTTCAGTCCCCAAAATGGGCCATGTTTAATGTGATAAGAAGATAACCTTAAGCTGCTGAAAAGGTTAATTGTGTTTCCTGGAATGAAGAGGTTTAGTTGCTGTTTCATTGGTTTGGACACACAAAGTAGAAATGTTTAACCTGTGGCATGGGCTGTGGCATACACATAGGTGGTCCTTTTTTTACCTGAGGAGGAGGGAACAAACCAGATATTCCTAGCTTATAACTAGGAATGACCAGGCTCCAATGTGTCTGCTCAGTCACTACAAAGGAGTCCAGTAATAACATACATTTCCTCTGTTTATGCAATTTACCAAGATTCTAGAGACACTGTAAATAAGAAGTATTTTATTAGTAAATATTACTTTCTCTTTACAAAGAAAAGCACCAATAAAGAAAAACTAAAGAAGGCGTGATTAGCTGAAATAAAAAAGAAATCAGGGCATAAAAAGGACTAATAAATCCATTTATAACATTAAGAGCTTCACTGGCTAGAGTGGGAACACCAACACTGTTAAATTTTCAATCTGATGAAAACCGTGGGCTTAAAAGCTCCCTTGATCACCGAGATGGGGAGCAAACTGCTGTCAGAGAGGACACAGCTACAGCAGAAGTAACACAAAAAAACATGCTCAGTGAGAAAATGGGCTGATGACAAGTGGCGAAGATGGCCAGCACAGCTGGGGAGAGAACACGGCTCTAAGAGGTGAGAAAAAAAGGTGACAAGTAAGAGAAAACTTGACCATGAAGGTTTTTTTTGGCTGACAAAACGGTTCCAAGGTGAACTGGGTGGGTGTAGCTGCCCAGCTGGCTGGATCCTGAACCTCCGCCAGCCACTCTGCCCAACCACATGGCTCCTCCTCCGAAGGAGTCTTCGGGCTAACTGGACTTATTGCGGTAGACAGGATGTATGAGAGAGGATGCAGTTCAGCACAGGCTATCTTTCCAAAACAGTGGCAGGAAAAAGAAAAACAGAGCAAAACAAACAACACAACCACAAAATACCAAACAAACAGAAAAATAAAAGTTCATCTGTGATACCAGCTCTAGGTGGTTTGGGCTTCACTGTGACCAAAGTGTAACAGCTTGCCCTGTCAAAAGCTGACTGCAGCCCCTGCTTCACAGAAACACATAGGAATTATCTAATTTATTGTATTTTTTGGCCACAGAGCTATCTTGAAACTGGAAATAAGCTGTTATGCTCTAGATGATATTCACATTAACCTCTTTAGAGAGAGGAGTACTTTGTGCTGAACAGCAGTTATATGCTGAATGTAAATATTTACATTAGCTTTACCTTTGGAAGAAAAGCAAAAGTGAAAGTAGCAGTACAGTAACAGCACAGCTTGTAGTTCAATGCTTTAGCACACAGAAAGGAAATGTTACATTAAGTGGTGTTTAATTAAAAATAATTCGACTGTGCATTGTTAATCTGTTCATAATTTATGGGCTACTTTTCCCATTCACAAATACCTTTTTCTACTTCACCACCGCAGGTGATATTCTCTGTCAGTTTTGCAGTGCCCATTATCTGGCACCTAAGGCATTTCATTAGCATTTAAAGGAGACTTAAGTGCCTGAGTAATTCTGACATAGGCTGTATCTGCCTGGCTAGCTGACTACTGCATTTAATTAATTTCCAGACTCTTTCCTTCCTTGTTCTGAGGGGAAAATGCAAGCTCTGTCTAAAATCCGGTAGCGGTAGGAAGAACAGGCAGGCCACAGTTCTAGCTGCTGCCGAGGTTTCTTGCTCAGCTTACTATCTCTAATTTTGCTATTCATCTTAATGAAAAGCTTTCTCTCAAAGAGAAGAATATTTGAAAAGCGACCAAGAATGGAGCAATCTCGAGCTAATGAGTTGCCTCTATTTCTGTGCCCTGTGTCTGGAGGCAAAGGAAAACAGATTCATTTGTTACAAACTGATCACGCCACAGCGAAGTGACGACGGACTCAAAGATGAGACTGCCAGCTCTGAGCTGGGAGTGGCACTGGCCCTGCTGCCATGGGTGGGTATGGAGCAGATTATATGCAGGCTTGCCGGGGCTGAAACCTGCTGCAACACCAAGCAGCAAAAGTCTCTCTGCACGTTCTTCTTCGGTCATGATGAATTAATGTAACACTGTCTTGAGATGCTGCATGTGCAAACCACTCTTCCAACAGGAAAAGCTGAAGGCTTTGGGAGAACTGAAGTGGAAAAGGATGCTTTTCACTAACGTGGCAAAGTGCAAAATCAAGCAGGACCACAGGCTGTGTGCCCTGGTGAGCTGAGAGCAGATTGCTAGCCAAACAGGCAGCACAGGGACATGCTGACACTGGAGATACCCTGTGAGTCACACCGGGGCGTGGGGTCCTGGAGCTTTTTCTACTCTAATAAATAAAACAGCTTGAGAGTGACCTAGAGCCCTTGTGACACAATGAAAAATCCCTGTGTTGGGTAATTTTTACCTCCATGAATTAAAATCATGTGAGAGTCTGCTTGTGTAACAGGGATTTTTAGTTTTGCCCCATTGGAGAGACTTAATAAGAAAAAAGCAGACTAAGGAAGGAAGATTTCTGAAACAGTGGTTTGGCTACAGTAGTGGGGAGTTTAGATGCTTTTGTTTTGAGATGCTGTTTGATGTGCATTTGTCCTAGTTAAAGACACAAAGCTCAGTGGGACACTGTTAAAATACCCTTGTTAAGGTTCACTGAGCCAGGGCTCAGAGGATGGGACAGGCCCTGGTTTCATGCACACCCAGGCACCTAGGGCACAGGTCTTCTAACCCAGCATCAGCTCCAGCCTGTGAGGGCAATGGGCACAGCAGGGCCAAAATCAGGCTGAAGGCTGTGCAAGGGACAGTGCTCTGGGGCTAGAGGGGTGAGGCAGGGCTGTCCATTATGAGGACTGTGTGTTGTGTTGCATGGTAATAAATAAGAATTTAAAGCTCTGTTCTGCACTCCTTCTCCACAGTAAATCCACGCTTGAGGAGGGTACTGGAATCCTTTGAATCGAACTGATAATGGTACTGTACGTAGGTGCACATTTCTTTCACAGCCATTTTTACTTGTAATGACTTCTTGTCGCATGTGAAGTTTGGCAGGAACCTCACCAAGCTGGGAGGTGCAGCTGAATGTGACTCCGAAGCGCCACTGCTGTTTCATCTTCGCCCTATTCCTGCCTCTCCCAAGGCAGCCGCAGTGGCTGCTCCACGGATTCCCAGCTGCATTCCCAGCTGGACAGTCCTCGTGTTAAAGAATTAGTCGTATAACAATCTGATCAAGCATCACCTTAGAACCTGGTTCATTTAATGGACCCACTCCTACAGCGAAGCTGTGCCAGAGACATCAATTTCTGGCGGATCCCTTCCAATTTCGGAGCTGATCTTATGCATGGCTACTCTGTACCTGTTTGTTCTTGTGCCAGCCTTCTGTCAGCTCCAACAGCTCTTCTGCCTCGCCGCCGCTCCCCCGCTTTGATGTCCCCAGGGGGCGAGTACATCCCTGTCATTCCTCACATTAAATCAGCCAAACTCCCTCTTTTCCTAGGCTCTCCTGCTCCGCTTCAGGCTGCCCCGCGGCTTTCCCCCATCACTGCCCGGCACCGCAGCCCCTTCCCTCAGGACGGGCACACGGGCAGCGGCCGCTTCCCGCTCGCCCTTGCATTTCACAGGTGCGCCCGCAGCTGCGTGTGCGTAAATCAAAGCGGGGCGAAAGTGAGCGCTCCCCTGTTAAAAACAAACCAAAACAAATCACACGACACGGCCAACCTGGGCACCGCGCGGGCTTTCCGACCCCTGCCCCGCTCCGCAGCCCCGTCCCGTGGCGGCCGGGCAGGGCTGGGCCGGGCCGGGCCAGGGGAGGAGCGGCGGGAGACGGAAGTGAAAACAAGAGCGGGGGTACGGAGCTGCCGCCTCGCAGACGCGCTGCGGTGTCCTCGCCTCTCCGCGCTGTGCCGTCCCGCCGGGTGAGTGCCGGGGCGGCAGAAAGCGAACAGAAAATAACCAGGGGGGGAATTAGGCAAAAAGTCAGTCGGCTGGGCGCGGTTTGTAAAGCTCCTCGGTGCTTATTTTCGTTTCATTTAACTTGTGTAAGCAGGGCGCGCAGCTTGCCGTGGTGGCGGAGCGCCCGGCCAGGGTGCCGGGGTGCGGCGGGGGCGCGGCCCGGCCCTGGGGCAGCGCCTCGGGGAGCCCGGGCTGCGGGACACCTGCGGGGCTCCTCGCCCTCGGCCGAGCGCTGCCGTGCCCGTAGGGCTGCTCGGGCATAGGGCTCCGCTGTGCCCCGCTCCCCGGGCTTTGGGGCACTCTCGGGGCTGCACGCCGGGTGCCCCTGGAGCGGCTGGGGCTGTGGGAGCGCCTGGAGCCGAGACCGAGCGCTCCTGGTGGGGGTTCTGGTCCCCAGCCTGCGCTGGCCGTGGGGCTGCTCGTCCCGGGGAGGTGGGCAGAGCGGGGTGCTGGGGTGTACGGGGGCTTGTGCTGGCGGTGCCCGTGCCGCTTCCTCCGGCACGGCCCCCCGGGGCAGGAGGGCCCCGCTGTGTGCGGCGGGGCCGGCGGCTCCGCGCCCTGGCCGGCAGCGGTGCGGGCCGGCGTTCCGGCCGGGGATTTGAAATTCCCCCTTCCAGACGCAGGTCCACCGAGCGTTTGATCGTCTAAAGGAAAGTTGCACAATTTCACCCTTAGCTGGTTTGTTTGCACATTGCTCCGTACGTGAAGTAAGGTTGGTGGTTCGCGGTGTTTCCCTTTAGCTGTTGCCCTGGCACGTTTTAAGAAATTTGTTAAATAAAGCTTGGAGCGGGTCTTCTTTGTTTGCCGTTCCTTCTTAGTGTATCTGTCAGGCTAGAGATGCAGATATACCAGAATTAAGGGAGTGAGAAAGGAAAGATGAGCGATGCCGAGTGTGATGCACGGTATTTCAGCACGCGGTTTCCTCCCTCCTATTTCTAGTTGCTACCAATGAAAAAGAATGGTATCAATTCCTAAAATAATTAATTCTTTTTCCTGGGCCTGTAGCTGTAACTAGTTGATGCTCAGTTGAAATAAACTACACAGGTGCTTTAGTTTCAGTTGCCAGGTAAAGCCTGCTCACCTGTGTGAAACAACTGCACTGGATGCTGGTCAGTCGAGGTGGCTTGCTTTTCTGTAGTCTCATAATTTACAGTGACCTGTCACTGCAGAGGATGTAATTTAGCGGGAGTGAACCGAATGTGTATTTTTACGCAGAAAGAAATCTGTGACTAATTCAGATCCTCTTTTTAAAAGAATTCTGTGCGCAGGGCAGTTAAACAGCTTAGTTCTCGCTTTAGTGGTGAGCAAGCCTCCTAAGAATCCTAGCTCGAACTTGTCGGGGACTTTTCTTCCTCTTTAGCCGCAGGAGAGCTCAATCTTGTGTGCTTCCACTTCTGTTCACTGGTGCTTGTCGAGGTTTTTAAGGGTGGGTTGAGTCAGCGCCTGAGGTCAGAGCTGCCCCTTTGCTGGGTGCCAGCAGGCAGTGGTGGGTTGGGAATGGTCCAGTTACCCAGCACCTCTGGTACAAGCTCCAAATTCTGCTTCCTTATACATATATATGTAGCCCTGCTCTGGTTACCTGAGTGGCCGTCGGCGTGAATAAAGTTCACTGTATTGATTTAGAAAAAAGTCTGAGCAGTGTGTATCTCTGCTGCTTTGGGAGGTGAACCCAAAAACGTGTGTTGTGGATGACTCTCTTGGGGAGTGACATCCTTGCATCGATGGGGGCTGTGCGACTGCCCTGCCCTCGTGCTCCTTGTGGGTGGGCTGCATTTGGAAAAATCCACCGCTTCTGAGAATCTAACGTGGCCCCCTGCAGCGTACGAGCAGCTAAAACCGGGCTTTTCAGAGTGTGGTGGGGTTTGCAGCCGCCTGCTGCTGCTTGGCTGAAGGTCCACCTTAAATGTCCCTATATGAGTATGGAATCTGGCTGTGCCCCGGTGTAGTCTTACACCAGCCTGCCCTGGTGTGCTCCTGCCGGGCTTCAACTATACAAAAATAGACGGCATCCACTACCTAAGATGTCATTGTAACATTACTTATCTGAGGTGGAACTGAAGCCCTTATCTTTGACGCTGAACAGCACTTAAATATCTCAGTTGCCTTTTAAAGGTAATTTGTTAGCCACATTTGTGGAGAGGGAGATGCTTGGGTTTTGCTTCCTCAGCATTAAATTGTGACTGTGGATATTTTGCTTTAGTTCACGGCTTTCATTTTGGGGGTTGGTTTTAATACCTGTCTCATCTGTTACATTGTTCTGCCACTATGAAGCTATGCTATAAAAAAAAGAAAGTCACAGGGACTTTATTTTTGTCTGACTAACTGCAAAGTTGTGATGCTTTTGGCATTGTGGTGTTTAGAAATAAGCCTTGAGCTGATGACAGGGCAGCATATGATACTAATTTTGTTAGAAATGAATGTGCTAGTAGTGCTAATGTCTTCCATACTTCGGTTGAAGGGATGCTATCAATTCATGCTTGTCTCAATATTGACTTTTTTTAAGCTGAGCTTTAATGCTGGATGGTTTTACCACCCCTGCCCCACACAGTGTTTTGTTAGTGAAAAGTAGTTGTCAAACATTTTGGCAGCGGCAGTTCTCCAAGTTCTGTTTCTTCCTAAATTGTGGAGGGAAACAGCATATGGGGAATAAAAGCACAAATCATGACAGACCTGGTGTGGGATTTTTTGGCTATTTTGGGGGGAGGGGAATACAGCCAAAGAAAGAAGGTTTTCAAAATTGCAGACAGTGCGTTTTGTTTTTATCATCTTTAAATGAAATCTCGAATCCTTTTCTGCAGGCATCAGTTCTTTGGATTTGGTCCGTGAATACTAAACATCATGAGCAACTACAGCGTGTCTTTGGTCGGGCCGGCTCCCTGGGGTTTCAGGCTTCAAGGGGGCAAGGATTTCAATGTGCCTCTGTCTATCTCTCGAGTAAGTGCGTTTGCTTCTTTTCCTGCATGTGGGTATCTGTTAGGCTGTGGCCAACCCACAACCTTCAGACAAAGCCATTAATTATAAACACTGGGGCTCAGCTTGCCCTGTAGCATGGAGGGCTGTTGGGGGTCAGGGAGGGAGGGATAGAGGGGGGAAAATAAATCTTTATTGTATGAAGGCTCCAAGAAAATTAGCTTAGGAAGGGCTTGTTCATTTGAAATGGTTGTTTTATCTGCATTTGTTTATTCAAATAAGGAAAGAAATTACCCTCGAATTCCCTTCCCTGTTCCCATACAGAAAATAGAGATACAGAGGTTGAAGGCTGACAGGAAACAAGCAATTTACTTTGCTGGGCTGAGCCTGTGCATTTCAAATGAGAACCAGTGGGGAGAAATCACTCCTGATACACTTGTTTATTCAGCAACTCTTCGCTGCTTGAGGTTCTTGTGATGTCTGTTATTACAAATCCTACCATTTGTAATAAAAAGGTACTTAAATGACAGTAGTTGTAAATAGCAGTTCATCAATATGTGCCTGAGTGAACCTGCCAGTTTCTCTTGAGTGTTTTATAGAGTATGTGCTCTGAGCTGGTATTCAAAGGATTTGAGGAACTAAGTCAAAACAAATATGATCTTTGAACCCAGCACTGTCTAACTAGTTTCCTACTTTAAAACTGTGTTTTCAGGAGGGCTTGTCTTTCAGTGTGGGCCAAGTTTCAAAGCCTTTTGCAGATGGCTGAAGCACTTTGCACATAAAATATAGGGACAAAGTTTTCAGTATTGAATTTCTAGTATCACTGGAAATCTCTGGGTGAAGGGACTGGCTTTTGATGGCTCTGTACCCTGACACCTTTAAATCTGATTAGCCAGGTGGAATGATTTATATACAAATGGCCCCTCCTCTGTCAACAGCTCTCCTCTCCCTTCTGCATTTTTGTGGAGTTTAGTGACAAAGATGAATTATTTTTTACACCTGTTGGGATGGCAGAATTGATACTGCCCTGGGAGATGGAGCAGGTTTCTATTTGGGTTTATGCATCATGGTGATATTTTTAGCTAATCTTAACTAGTGTTTCAAACCCTTCCAGTTCATTTAGTCTTGGCTTATTTTACCCACTGGTAGATTATGCTGGTGAAATTAAAGTACAGTTTGGCTCTGAAAAATTCTTTTTATATGGCTAAAATAGACTGGAGATCTGTTGAAATGCCTGTGTACCGATTCAGACAGTTAATGTCTGAGACAATAAGGGGCTGAAAAGCAGTTTATTCCTGGATTGCAGGGACTTTAAAGCTGAACTGTAATTCAGTTTCATGTTCAGTAGCTGGTTACTTGTACACTAATGAGAAATTTGAACTAGTGATGTGGATGGAACTCTACTGATTTGATAGTACAAGGGCTTTCATGACAAGGATTTACAAAGGGATAGGAGCTTGCTTGTACAGCGTCCTTGTGCATGATACTGACGAGCAGTTAAGCACTATAGGCAGTCAGCCATGCGAAACAACCAGCTTCAGGAAAGGGTAATACTTTTTTTGTACATGCCTCTGTTATCCTGGAGATCTAGAGTGCAGTCCTGCTGTAAGCAGGCTTCCCATCTAAAAGAGGAAACATGTGTTGGAATTAGCCTAGACTACAACTTTATTGCAGGAATCAAATTCGCTGTCGCACGGAGTAGCCTGGAGGAATTGGCCTAAAGAGCTACCTATAAAAGCCTCAGTTATGGGATTCCCTAATGACAAATGTCAGTGCCCACAAGAGCAGAACATAATGAAAGATGGGGTCTGGTGTGGTTTTGGAGCTTTAATTTTTGCATGGGCGGGGAAGCACAGTCTCCGCTTCACCTCAGCGCTGCTCCTGCATTGTGTCTTCCTACTTGGAGTTAAAAGTATGCAAGTATTGGACTGCCTGGTCCCTTTTTTTTTTATTCCCCCCCCTCCCCACGCACTCCTTTGGACCAAAAAAAAAGAGCTTAGTTCTGGTATGCCAATCCAGCTTTGGCCTGATAGTTTTTACTGGAAGAATTCAACACCCATGTTGCTGGTATGCTAGAACAGCATGTACCATTCACCCCCCCAAGCTGTTCTTTTCCTGATGTAGCATAAATTCCTTCCTGTATCTGAAGGCTGCTAATTAAATTATTTTAGCAAAACAGTAACGAGACAGCATAATTATGTTCCTTGGCAAGGAGGCCTCTTCGGTTTTGTTTTGTTTTTAATTTGTCCTGTAGATGCTGAAGATGAATGCTGGGCTGCTGAGGGCTAATTTCCTGCTTTAGTTTAAACTCCTTGAAATTAGGTTTAAATAAAGTGTAGTTTATGAAACACAGAGAATACACTGGTTTCTAAAGATATTTATCTGAAAAGTTAATCTCTTCGCTAATGATTTGAACAAATTAACATCTCACAGTTCCTTGAAGAAAGTTGTTAGTAAGTCACTTGAGTTTGAACAGGATACAGTTTAAATGAACGTATTCCTTGTTGCGTCTGTAGGGTAAAATGAGCCTGTTTTGTGTCTTTCAGTTGAAATTCTTATGGTCAGCTAAAGTTAACATTAGTTCAGGGGTAGCATTTGATTTTTCATAAATTAGTATATTGCAGACTGATCAGAACTTCATAACCAATAGCAACAGTTATTGCAGGGTTATGCCAGTCACTTTATATAGCTGAGTGTTGTAAAGTTGCTATGTTTAATTATACAGCTGTACACATTTCATGGCAAGCAATAAACGTGATGTTGGGGTTACTGTGATGTGATGGTTATTACATGTAGCAGTGTAAGTATATACCATATATGCACGTAGTTTTATATACATACATGACATGTATTCATTTAGTATATATGACCTTACAACATGAATGCATGTGGCACTTGTTTCTTGAACTTGGCTGGACTTCAACAGGGTGGCTTTTCCCAGTCCTCCTCCCTGCCTGGTGAAGGCACACGTCTGAGCCCTGCAGAGTGCCATTGCACAGGTCAGGAATTTAACACTGGGAAGCTGATGCGGGGCAGGCACGGTGGGGGGAGTGTGATGGGTGGGATGGTTCCCATGAAGCAAGGGCCCCTGGGAAGGAAGTTGCTCTGAAAGTAATAAGGGATAAAGGGTGGGTTGAGGTTTATTAACAGCCAAGTGTTGAAGTTGCTCAGGCTGCCACATGTAAGTGTACTGTAGAGCTTCCAGATAGTTAATTCTGAAGTGGCATTTGTGTAATGAGAGATTGCAAACTGTGAGCAGCTAGCCTGCAGTGACAAATACAGAAATTACTAGAGCCTCGGTGTGCAAACTTAGATAATTCTGAATTGCTCTTCTTACTGTTTTGTCATGGTGGTTTATGTTAATTAAAGAAACAACTGTTGTCCTTATTCCTTCAAGACCTATACTATGGTGCAAAAATAAAAAAAGGGAAAGCTAGAGGAGATGAGAACAAGATTTGTTTGCACAAGAGTTTATTCTCATTCAATAGAAGGAACAAATGCAGTTTTGGAAATAAAGTACTCCAATATATTGCTAGGTAGGATTCATGAAGTGGCTCTCAGGCATGCTAAATTCTGTATTAACAGAATTTGGGGTTAATCGTATCTACAACATCTGTGTTATTTAAGTGCAACACAGTAGCTTTTAAAACTATCTATGCTTCTTTCGACTTTGAATTAATATTATATTTGCTTTACTTTTTGTCGAGTTGATTAGTTCCCCATGCTTCTTTAACAAAGCCAGAATAGTCTCAGTAAGCATGACTAACATTAGAACTGTCAAAACTGCTGTCCTCTGCAGAGTGAAATAAATGGTGTTGATGATGTATTCATTATTTTGGGATGACCTGTGAGTGGTTTGGATACTTGTTCCAAATGTGTGCTTGACATGCTAGTAGCTTATCAAAATTATTGTGATGTAGTCTCTAAAAGGTACTTCTCTCTGTTTTATGGCAATATTTATGACTAGAAACAAGGAAATACTCAAGCAAAGCTATAATTTGAAGATTAATGTGGTCTGTAGGCAGTACATAACCTCCCACCTAATGGAAATACATCAGATGTTTTCCTGTATTTAAGTTACTTTCTTGTTGAATCCTGGTGACAAGTTTAGCTATTGTCTTTCAGAAGATGTTTTGCTGTTTGCTTTTCTCTTGCTGTTGGAATTAAATGGAATACAGTCATGTTGAAATGCTTGACCTGACTGACAGCTCTGTTTTTCTACTGCAGCTTCTTTCAGTGAGTTTCCCACACTGCCAGCTTCTTTCTGCTTCACTGATCACTTTTCTTCCTCAAAATACCCAAAACAAACAAACACCACTCCTGCCTCAGAAATAACCACTTGGTTTTGCAGTTTTCTCAGTTTTCATTATTTCTGCTGTTTCAAGGGTGCTTTTGTGTTGAAGTTGCAAGCTTATAGTTGACAGAAGACTCAGATTAATAAGTCTGTTGGTAAGAAGTCCACTCAAGGAGTAGGTGGGAGAGCAGCCCACCTTGGGATGAAGTAGGGAATGTGCAAGTACAGCACATCAGCTGCTCAGTATTCATCCCATGAGCATCCTGATGTTCTTTATGCTGGTATTGGGAGGTCATTAATAGGTATGAAAATAGTGAGAAGACAATAAAGAAAAATGATGTTTTGAGTGGACCTGGAGCATGTCAGCTTTGAATGACAAGAGTCTGGCTGAGCCTCTTGTCCTTGTGTTTGTGTGAATTATTTTATTAAGCTGTAAGTGTAATTTCCAAAAATCAAGTTTTGTGTAAGTATGTAATAACTTATTTTAATGAAGGGCTGGGGAAATAGTCTTTCAAGCAGGTATGTGAATAAGAGAGAAACATTAGAACTGCTGGCCTGGCCAGTGATAATTGTGTCAGTAACTTTATGCTTCATCCTGGAAGCTGCTGAGAGCTCCTAACTAAACCCTAGCTGGCAGCTGCTGGCATTGGTGTGCTGGGTTGATTTGTTACTGAGTTGTGATGGTTTGCACAAAATGCAGCTGAAGATGCATTCCACTGCTGCAGCTGAGGTGGACTGGGAACTGGCCAAATGGCAGAACTCAGGTTGTGATCAATGGCACAGAGTCTAATTAGAGGCCTGCAGCCAGCAGTGTTCCCCAAGAGTCAATCCTGGGTCCAGTCCTGTTCAATTTATTCATCAGTGACCTGGATGAAGGGATAGAGTGTCCCCTCAGCAAGTTTGCTGATGGTAGAAAACTGGGAAGAATGGCTGACGCACCAGCAGGCTGTGCTGCCATTCAGTGAAATCAGGCCAGGCTGGAGCGTTGGGCAGAGAGGAACATAATGAGGTTCAACAGAACTCTAATACAGGGTCCTGCACCTGGGGAAGAACAACCCCATGCACCAGGACAGGCTGGGGCCTGATCTGCTGGAGAGCAGCTCTGCCAAGAAGGATCTGGAGGTCCTGGAGGACAGCAAACTCCGTGAGCCAGCAGTGTGTCTTGGTGGCCAAGAAGACCAGTGGTATCCTGGGATGCATTAGGAAGAGCAATGTGATTGTGCTTCTGTACTGAGACCAGGTGAGGCTGCATCTGGAGTGCTGTGTCCAGTTCTGGGCTCCTCAGTACAAGAAAGACAAGTAAATGTTGGGGGGGGTCCAAAAAAAGGGCTGTGAAGATGGAGCATCTCTTTTTTGATGGAAGTCCAAGAGAGTTGAACCTGGAGATGACATTGCCTGTGCCCAGGACGAGGGACAACAGACACAAACTGAAACACTGGAAGCTCCATCTCAATATGAGGAAAAACTTCTTTATTTCAAGGGTGGCAGAGCATTGGAACAGGCTGATGAGACAGGCTGTGGAGTCTCCTTCTCTGGAAATACTCAAAACCCACGTGGACACAATCCTGTGCTAGCTGTCACAAGTTAGCCTGCTTTAGCAGTAGGGTTGAACCAGATGCTCTCCAGACATCCCTTCTAATCCCAACCTTTCTGTAATTCTGTAACTTCTTGGCACAGGTCAGAGATGCTGTACATCACAGCCTGTACCTGCTGGTGCTGCTCCTGGGACAGCAAATGCTGTATTTTACAGGAGCTGTTAGTGCTTATGAAATGAATGGGATTTGCCAAGATACCAAGCAAGAAGTGTTATTCTGTTCTGTTTAATATTGTTTACAAGATGTGGTTTACTGAAAAATATACTGACAATGACAAATGAGCTACCAGTGCCAAAGTCTACATCCTCTGTGCACCAAGTCCTGAAGGAGCAGAGGTTTTCCTTTGGATAATTACAAAGTTCCCAGCTGCACAAGTGGTTTAGTATGAGCAAGTGTTCTGAAGGTCCTAAGAGTGCTGGCTAGTGCTTCAGAGTTAGTGTAGTTGCAAGCAACAGTCTTTAGAGAGCTCCTCAGTTTAACCTAAAGATGGAAAGAGAGATCCGTTGATACGGATGTAATTTCCCAGCTGCCTCTTTTCTCCCTATGGTTAATATCTTTGTGCTGAAAATTGGGAAAAGGGCTGTTTCCTCTGACCATTTGTTTTCCTTTCCTTGTCTATTCTGCTGTGTGGTTTAAAGAATGACAGACCAGCACTGGTGTGTGGGCTTGGGAAGAAGGGAGGGCATGGGGGAGAAGAAGTGTAAGAAAAGTGTCTGCATCTTGTTCTGTTTGTGACCTTATTGGTTAGACAGCTTCTTCAGACTGAGTAGGAAGCTAATTTTTAAAAAAAACAGTTCCTCTACTGATGTCATTCCACCAAAGGTGAAGCTGGCTGTACTGGGAGAAAAAGGAACCAAAGAGTTTGTAGCTGAGGAATGTCTGATGTTATGTGTGAGCACATTCTTTTTACATTAAAAATGCTGGTTCTTCTTTTTTTCCTTATAAGTGATGGTTTAATTACAGTATGAGGAATATAAGCTAAATATTTCATGATGGAAAAACTAAAGTATTTGTTTGCAGTGTCTACTTCTCGAAGACAGATGTAGTGAAAAAATAAACTCTGATTAAATGTTCAGAGCAGATGCGGAGTTGGCAGTCCTTCCAGAGGCCAAAAGACAGGAGCATTTATTGAATAGTAACTGCAAAGTATTAGGCATGTTTTCTTTGCAAGTATCTCACCCTGGAGGCCTGACAGCTTCTGTCGACTTCCCCACCATTCGGAGATGCTATTTTTAGTGTAACTGTTTTTCTCATTATTCATTGGCCCATGGCTATCAAAAGGCATTGTGAGAAGAGACATAGTGTTGAAAGGTTTGTTTGTTTGGCTTTGGTATGGAGCCAGGAGATAACATTGTTGGCTTTTTTTTTTTTAAAATTATTATTTGTTTTGACTTTTTAAGAATAGATTTCATATGTTACCAATATAAGGGAAAGTGTGAGAGAAAACTGTTTCTCATATGCTTAAGGCAGTGGAAATATGGGAAAGGTGATATTCTTCCTGCCAGTGGTCATAAAAAATGAAAATTGAGGCTGAGGTTAGTTTGAACAAATATGAGGAATAGAATCATTGAATCATTTAGGTTGGAAAAGTCCTATAAGATCTTCAAGTCCAACCACTAACTTAGCAGTGCCAAGTCCATCACTAAACCATATTCTGAAGTGCCACATCTACACATCTTTTAAGTGTCTCCAGGGATGGTGACTCAACCACTTTCTTAACCACTTTCTTGGGCAGCCTGTTCCAATGCTTAATAACTCCTTTGGTGAAGAATTTTCTATATATTCGACGTAAACCTCCCTTGGCACAACTTTCCTCTTGTCCTTCTTGTTTGTTGGGAGAAGCAGACTCTCACCTCACTTACAGCCTCCTTTCAGGTAGCTGTAGAGAGTAATAAGGTCCCCCTGAGCTTCCTTTCCTCCAGGTTAAACACCCCTGGCTCCCCCTGCTGCTCCCCATGAGACTTGTGCTGCAGATCCTTCATCAGTTCCCTTGCCCTTTTCTGGACACTCTCTTGCACTTCAGTGTCATTCTTGTGATGAGGGGCCCAAAACTGGACACAGGATTCGAGGTGTGGAGTCATGAGTACAGGGGTGCAATCCCTTCCTTGGTTCTACTGGCCAGGCTGTTTTTGACAAGCCAGGATGCCAGTAGCCTTCTTGGCACACACTGGCTGATGTTCAGCTGCTGTCAACTAGCATCCCCAGGCCCTTTTCCACCAGGCCATTTTCCAGCCACTCTGCCCCAAGCCTGTTGCACTTCATGGGGTTGTTGTGACCCAAGTGCAGGAACTTTGCCTTGTTGAACCTCATACAGTTGGCCTCAGCCCATTGTCCTGTCGAGTTGGTTTGCTTCTGCAGGTGGCTGTTACGAGAATAGAGACAGGAGGGACGGAAGCCACTGCTAAGGCCGGTGTTCCATGAGTTTGAATGATTCAAGTCTTCAGGGCAGTGACAGCAGTGAAAATGTGACAGTAGTACCTCTTCAGGTTCCCTTGCTATGTGAGGGCCTCAAGCTGAATTTGCAGAGAGAGGTACTATCTTTTCTTAGAAGAGCTGACATGGGTTCCCTCCCTCTTCCCATTTATTTGCTTCTTTCATTGCTCACCTTTCAACGCTGTCAGTTACTCGGGTGGTGTCCCACATGCAGTAGCTTTTCATCTTTTGTCACTTCAAGACACCAGTGCAGTTTTGTGTAGCTGCTTGGGTATGCTATCCCGAGTAGAGAGGTTGTATGGGGACAAAATGACTTGCAGTGAGTTGATGATCTTATCATGATACACACCCTCAAAGCAGATTAATAAGCTCTACACCAAACACTGTACTTTATGCCAAAGCTACTGAGTAAGTCGCCACAGAGCACAGAGACTGGTAGACCAGAAAATTTCAAGTGGAATAGTCCATAATATTATACCGCTATGGATTAATATTACAGTTTTTTTCTCATTTTGAGATACTTTTTTATTTGAAACTTCAGCTTAAACAGTTAAGCTTAGTAGATGTAAGAGATAGTTGAAAGTATTTGAACGAATGAACTCTTGCAACTGCTGTCAGCTGTGCCTGTAGCAAAGCCCTAAAGTAAAATGTAATGCCTTGTGTGAAGTCCCATAGGCTAAAAAGTAGATCTTGCCAGGTCTCTAGTAGTCCTGTTGGAAAGGTCAAATGGTTTGCATGTTAACTGGATATGAAAGAAGTTTGACTTATCCTGGGCTATATTAAGGAATGATCTAACTCAGTATCTAGTTTTTTCCCTGACAAGTAATGAAACAATGTGAAGTACTTGCCCTGGGAAGGAAACAGGAAAATTTTATTTTGTGCTAATTATTTCATAGTTCTTTTGAAGACCTGACTAGTGATTTAGATGCTAAGCCTGGATTAATGTAGTGTGCATCAATTTCAGGAGGGTAAGATTCCCTGTTTATTTAGCTTTTGAATTTATGAATGTCATTGGATTATGTTTAGTTATTCTTGCACCCAAAATTTATTCAGCCTGTGGAGAAAATGATCCAAGTGTCTCTAAGTGTGATGCTGTATTGGTAGCAATATAATTTGAGATTTTTTAAAAGAAATTCTGTAGAGCCAAGGCAAAATGCTGAAAATATAAAAAATGCACATACAAAGGTGTATTTTTGTTATAAAAAAGATTGTATCACCTCGGTGGAAACTCTAGCTATAGAACATTTTGTTCAGAATCCTTGAAAAACAAAAGCAGCTTTGCTGTGCAAAAGCTCCCTCTGCCAAGCAGAGCAGCTCAATCTCAAAGTTCATAGTGCATCTGCTATTAAAGATTTTTGTATTTAATATGCATCTTATATATGACAAGTCAGGTGTAGTTTTGAGTCCAGTGTTTTCTACCTCTTCTCTTTGTGGTTCTAGACTTTGCATTACATCGTGGAAAACATGGGGTGACAGGTTCATGGGATTGTTTGTCTAAAATTTGCATGTGTATCTGAGCAATACCTTCTGTGCTGTTCTAATTTTGTTTACCTAATGCCTTTAAAAGAAGGGACAAAAGCAAACAAAAAGTCAGGGGAGATTGACAAACCGCAGAGCTTGTAGAAGTAGAGTTGGGTTTGCTTTTATTAGACTGATGGGGAAATGGAAGCCTTGTAAAGCTCTAAACATCAAAGACCTCTTGATAAATTCATAGAATCACAGAATGGGTCAGATTGGAAAGCACTACAATGTGTCAGCTGGTCCAATCTCCCTGCTCAGGCAGTGTCATCCCAGAGCACATGGCACAGGATTGTGTCCAGACAGTTCTTGGATATCTCCAGTGGGAGACACCCTGCAACCTCTCTGGGCAGCCTGTTCTGGTGCTTGGTCACCTGCACAGTAGAGAAGTTCTTCCTCACATTCATGTGGAGCTTCCTGTGCATCAGTTTCTGACATTGGTGAGGTCCCCTCTTGGTCATCTCTTCTTGAGGCTGAACATGCCCAACTCCCTCAGCCTTTCCTGGTTTGAGAGATGCTCCAGTCCCTTGATAATCTTTGTCACCCTCCACTGTACCTGGTCTGGGAGCTCCATGTCTCTCTTGTCCTGAGGAGCCCAGAACCTGACACAGCACTCCAGATGTACCACATGAGGACTGAGTAGAGGGGCAGGATCACTCCCCTCGACCTGCTGTCCATGCTCTTCCTGATGCAGCTCAGGATCCACTTGACCCTCTTGGTTTCCAGGGCACACTACTGACTCATGGACAGCTTGGTGTCCACCATGACCCTCAGGTCCTTTTCCACAGAACTGCTCTCCAGCAGATCGGCCCCCAGTCTGTGCTGGTGCATGAGGTTGTTCCTCCCCAGGTGCAGGACCCTGCAATAGCCTTTGTTGAATTTCAGACAGTTCTTCTGTTGGCATTCTGCAGCTGCTCATCAAATCACAGTGTTTTGAATCTATACCAAATGAGAGTGTTCTTTGCCCAGAATCTAAGGTAGTATGCTACCAATTCTTTAGAAATGAAAAGGCAACCCCCAAAATATATATTCAGGATATATTTAACCCTTGGGGGATGGTGCACTAGTTCTTCATGGGGGTCTGGTTGTTGGAGTCATGACTTGATCGAGTGTAATGTAAATAGTCATCAGGGGCCACAAACAGCCTTACAAAGGAGGCAGTAATGGTCGGAGAGCCTTGCATCCCACCTGACTGCCTGAGTTCCTGTCTTCTTTAAATCTTTTTTTAGTGCTGAGAGGTGTGAGGAAGGCCCCCGTCCCCAAATATTAGCACTCTCAAAAGTGGGAGTAAGCTTATGTGGTACCAAATAGTCCTCCTGGATGTGAATTGGCTCCCACCCTGTCAGTGCTACTCACTAGCTGAAGAAGGCTGGTGGAAGAAAACCTGTGCCTGCATTTTTGTGACGGAGGTTAAAGCCAGCTCCACAGATGAAGTTCTTCCTCCATCAGTGCCCTAAGCAGGATAGTAGGTGGGACTGGTGCAGCAGGGGTTCTCTCAGCCCGACAGGCTTGGCCACGGGGGCTGGGTCTGCTGGCACAGTGGTGGCAGATACCTGGGGACAGTACAGGCTAGAAGTGCCGAAGCCAGACTTGCTAGGACATGTCTGTCAGCATACTAAGCTGTGAAAACTGCCACTGAATGCTTATTAAATAACAACTTCTGTCAGCTATGAATACATTCTCTTCTCTCCACTTTCCAGCTGTCATATTTTGGCAGCTGGCTAGAATCAAAAGTCACTGTAGCTCAGGCTTACATGAATCTCCTTTGAGAGCATAATTTGTAAATTAAATTAGTTTGGCATTGTGCAAATCGATTGTAATCCTGTATATGCTAAGAACCCAGGCCTTGGCACTGGAAAAACACTCAATGAAAAGTGCAATTGTGGGCATATAAATTGTTACCATAAGATGACTCTTGCATAAGGCTCAGCCTGTGTTGGTGTACATCACGGCTCAGCACACTGCAGTTTTGGTTCTTCAGACTTGTTACCAGGAAGAAAAAACCACGGACTTCCTTGGAGGAGACAGTTGACCTTTCCCAGACGACTTTCTACTTTGTCTAGAAGATGCATGAGTCAGTGATTGTTAGCCTAAGAGAATTGACTGGCAGAGATGTTTGTATGGCATCCAGAGAGTTCATATAGAAACAGGGCTTTACCAGACAGCCGGATTCCATCAGTAAAACAAGTGCTTTAGTAGTGCTAACTCTTGCCCTGGAAATGTAGAGATGCTCCATCCCCTTCTCTCTTTGCAGTATGCAATTGCTTCATAAGTTATAATTTTTGAGCTAGAGATTACTACCCTCAGAGCATGGCCCTTTTTGGGTAGTTTTACAAGTCTTCTGAACTACTGGTTAAATAATTGAGCTTATGAACAAAATACAGGTGAGTAGGTGTTTTTGACTGAAAGAACAAATTTTGTGTAAATGTCTAGAAATGCAATTCACTTTCAGTGTGAAAACCTAAAGATGGTTTCCATGAGGTGTGCACTTAAAACTTGGAGGCTTGAATTCTTGCACTATCTCTCTGGATAAAAGTATCACCATCCCTCTCATGTCAGAGGGAATGTGATACTCACTGGCCAGTGGAGTAGCTCCTCTGTGGGAGTATTTTCTTCCATTGACACATCTCCACTTCAGCTTTAAAATGTAGAAACTGCTGATCATTGAAACTTAAAATTGCATTAATTAGTTTTGATACCTGAACTGATGAAAACTGCTGCTGTTGCAGTTGACAGCCCAGATCAGTTCATACCTCTGTTCTGGATGGTGTGGGATGAAATAACTGGAAATTGCTCACAGGAAACTCTGATTACAGCAGTCAAAGGAAGGATTTAGGGCAAACCAGTTGGTGTTGATGTTGGTGTTCATAACCTCCTACCACTGTGGAAGGCCAAACTGCTGGGATGTTCTCCCACTGCTTCCTCCTTGCAAATGTAAGGCACACTTTTGGCATTGGGATGGAGGCAGATGGGTGAAGTACAGGATTTTGGATGCCTTAGTCATTGACGTCAACTGGTTCCTGACCTCATCAACAGGATGGAGTGCCTCCAGTGTTGCTGCTAACTCTGAATGCCTGCTCTGTCACTCATTCACTCTGTACTTTTTTTTCTTCTTCTTCTTAATTGCATGTCCTAATTTTCCCATTCCTGCTTTCTACATTCCATTTCAGAATTCCATTTCTTTAGCAAGAAACATATTCCCAGGGCACAAAATGACGTTTTCCTGTCCTGCTTTGCCCTGATGTTGATGACCTAATCAGCCTCTATCTTGCAGCAGGGACTCATTCCCTTGAGAGAAGTTTCTGTATGACTTGGAAGGGGGCTGGATGTGGGAGATAAGGCCTCACAAGAAGGAATTCCTGATGAAGAAAAATATTACCCAGAGTGAGTGGATAAAGATGAGCGTAGTGGAATGTGTAACTGCTGTGCTTCTGGGAAAGCATACACTTGAGAGGGGTGGCATGCAAATAGTTTAGACTTAAGTGCAATGACATTTAAGTAATGTTAGTGTCAATTCTAGGAAACATTGTGCATAACAATGGACATTATGAATTAGGAAATAACCTCACTTCAGTATTTAAGATACTAACCACTCAAACTGAATCAGAGTTGGTTTTCTAGTGCCATTTTTTTCAGTTTCTGCTAAATAGGTTTGAATCCTTTAGTTTGTTGCCTGTTTTATCAGAAGGAGGAAGGTAGTTTTGCAAGAAAACAATTTGTACTGCCTTTAAGTTTTGTCTTTCCTTTTTTTAGCCCAAAGACAATTATTTCAGCCTTATTGCTGAAATAATTCTACCAGGAGTTTTTGCTTAGTTATCATTTAAGAGAAATGCTGCTCAGAATCCATTATTACCTGTGATGCTAACAGGGTTTAGGATTCATAAAGCAAACGAAGGGATAGGAATAAAAGAAATTAGAATTAGGAACCAAAAAAATCGCAAGCTAAAAAACTTACAAAACTAGTAAATATATAGTGTGTTTGTCAGAGAGCTCCAAGTGACAAATTATAAGAGCTTTGGACTCTAAAGCAGGTGGTGTAAGTAGCTGTAGGGATAGCTTGTCTCTGTTTTGAATTGCATTAGTACTGCATTGCAAGTCTGTAACCATCCTTTTCCTTCCCATTTTTCTGAAGTGTGCCAGTCCTTGCAGAGTGTAGTTTGTCCTGGGTCTACTGTGCCCAGCACTGGGTTTCTGTTAGCAGAAAAGCAGGGCTGGATACAGGCAGCTTTTGCTTTATGGGTGTAGTTACAGGAAATGCTTCAGCATCAAAAAACGAGCTGCTCTTTTATGAGCAAGTGGGTGCCCCTGGATTCCTGAGTAAATACTGTCAGCAGTACATGCATGCTTTGGGTTTCCAACCCAAAAAGCACTGCAGGCTTCTAGGGAAAATTCTGTAGCTGGTGCTACATGTGAGATGGAGAAGTGGATCTAGAGATATATTGTAGCTTTTAGTTTCCTGACAGATTCTTGACCTTCCTGGGCATGACTCAACTATGTATTCCAGTTTCTTGCTGCCCAGCATGTGGAACTGTCTTTTGGAGCCTGCCACAAGATCCCTTCTGTGCTCCCAACATCATGGCAATGCTAGTGGTTTCCTTCCCTCAGCTGCCTCAGGCCATTCTGATTCAGGAGAGCACAGGGGGTTTAGGTGTCATTTGCCCATGAGGCTGTTACAATGTGGTAACGTTAAATGACATAAAGAAGGTAGCAGCTTCATTGGCTTGATCTCTGTTTATTAATAAATGGAGTCTACAAGCAAAATGTTGGTTAAAAAGCACGCAGAAGATACCAGTTTAGCCATTCCCCCATCCCTTTTATTCACACTGGGAGGGAGAGTAGAGGTTGTTGTTGAAAGGCTTGAATAAAATGGAGCCAAAATCTGTCATCAGAGGGGCCGCACTGCAGCACACCAGATCTGAGTTCATTTTGCCAGTCGTCCCATAAAGAGGAGGAAGTGCTTTGTGATATGCACCAGTAACCTCATCTGGATGTTAATCAGGACCACACATAGCTCTCTTCCACCTCTTGCTGTCTTCCTGCGTGTTGAAGAGATATTCCTAAAGCAGCCCTTCCAAAATTGCTGTAGTCAAGATTATAAAGGAAATCAGTTACTTCTGCTGCTGCTGTTCTTAAGTGTCAAAGTAACTGTGAATTTTTGGGAGGGGAACATTGTGGGGGGTTGCTTTTAAGCTCCCAGTCCTTTGTATTGATGTGCTTGTATCAAAATCTGAATTCAGTTTAAATCATCAAAATAATCCTTTGGTCTTGCATTGCAGATTTAAGAAAAGTAAGCTGGAAAACCCAGAAAAACCTCAGAGTGTATCTTGGCAATAAAACTGTGAGATTAAAAAGCACTACTTATTTCTAGGGCCTGACTCATGGTTTTTGAATGTGTGAGGGTGGCAGCACTGGCTGGTCAAGTAGCATTATAAATATTTCAGGACTTTTGGGCACAGAGCTGTGCCAAATATTTTTCTCATGTTTGGTTTTTTTTCCTAATTCCCGAAACAAATTTTTGCAGATCTCTTATAATCTGGGTTGTGTGTGTAATTAAATAGACAACATGTCAAATCTCAAAATTTCTGAAAACGGTTCATCAAATTCAAGTATTTAAATCAATTACATAGTGAACAAAGTGTTGTTGACTGTCTACAAGCTGTTTTACTGGGACATGGTGTATGCAGTTTCATGTATATGTGGTACAGGAAAGTGAATTACAGAGCAGCTGGCTTGCTAGAGATTTTCAGAACTAAACAGTGCATGGCCTGTGTGGTAGAATTTTACCCTGTTAGGAAAGTAAATCGGGCAAATTGGCTGATTATTAATGGTGGCACCAGCTTCTGGTGTCAGCATATGCAAAGCAAAGGCAGTGGTAGCGCTAGTGTGTGGAATAATTGAATAAGTCTTCCTGCCTTCCAGGAAGCCCATGGTGCCCTGAAACTCGTTCAGCCAAGTCCTAAATGAATTATCCTCTGACAGATTGTGCTCTGGGGGAAGTATATTTCTATTGGTTTTTACGAGGCATTGCAAGTTGCAGCAGGCGCGGAATGTTAAAAGCTGGAGAAGGCTTTCAGTGGATATGTGTGGGAATTTCTTGCTCAGGACTTCATTAAACACTGGGGTGTTGCAGGCAGAGAGGCAGCATGTCTCCCACCTTGCCACAGAGCCACTTCTGGCAGTGTGGGGAGGAGTGGGCAGAGCAAGCACTGGCCACGTGCATTTCTTGGGTGTGACTTGACAGAAACACTGAACAAGGTCTCTCTAAGCTTTAAGATGGGAACTGAGCTGGCAATTGCTTTTCTCCAAGTACTGAATGTGCCAATGTGAACAAGCTGTTTGGTGCAGTACTGAAATAATGAGGTTGAGAGCTGTGTATGGAGAGCAGTGTGTGGAGGGTCTCTTCTGCTTGCGGTATTCCAGATGAAGAAGATGGATGAATACATACCCTTATTTCAGTAATTTGTCTGTCAGAAGTGTGTTGAGTCCAAACTTCCATGCTATGTGGATAGGCCCTTTAATGAAGAAAGTTTTGGGCTTCCTTTTTCTTTCAAGGATTCAGAGTCACAGAATGGGTCAGGTTGGAAGGGACCATGGTGGGTCATCTGGTCCAGTCTTCCTGCTCAAGCAGTTCTAGAGCACATGACACAGGATTGCATCCTGTTCTTGAATATCTGCAGTGAGAGAGACTCCATACCCTCTCTGGGCAATCTCCAGTGTTCAATCCCCTGCACAGTAAAATACTTCTTACTCATATTCAGGAGTTGGAACCTCCTGTGCATCAGTGTCTGCCTGTCGCTTGCCTGTCCTATTGGCTGGCACCACTGGGAAGGGCCCGGCTCCATCCTCTTAGCACTCCCCTTGTAGATACTTAAGTAACATTGCTGAGGTCCCCTCTCCTGGGGCAGCTTCACTGGTTTCTTCTGGTCTGGGGGAGATGAGACTTTAGCTGGTGAAAATTCTGTACTACTCCACAAAGCTTCTTTGTGTTTGTTGCTCTTCTAATAAATATGTGTCATGTGGGGGAAGTCCTTGTAAATCAGGATGAAGCATGGCAGGCAAGATTGTGAGGAAATGTTGGAATAAGTAGATAGTGGGTAATAGTAACCTGGATCTTCCTTGAAGATGTGTAGAAAATGTACTGCTTGATTTATAAATTCGTGATACTTTTCTAAAGCGCTACAACGTAAAGATGCTGGAAGTAGATATGAGAAAGGTCTAGATGATGTTGCATACATGTTTGGGCTGGGCCCAGTCATTGTAAACTGTGGGATTGTAATGTACGTAAACTCTCATGACTTCTCCTCTTGCAGAGAAGAAAGAATGTTGCTTACAATGTGTGCCTTATGTCTCCATATGCTATTGTTTAAAATGAGGAACTGAGAGCAGAATGTAACAAATGTGTAAGGGAGGTACTCTGCACAGTTATTACAGGACATAATTTTGATGTGTTTGCTTTGAAGCTGGATTTCAGTGCAAGACAGGGCTCTATATTGTAAGTTAGATTAGCTCTTGGATTTTTAACTAACACAGTGTGGGGAAAAAAAATTAATTAATACAATCCCCTTAAGAGAAACTCCAGCCTTAATATCTTTTCCTTTCTTTATTTTGTTCATTCTTGATATAGAGGAATATGACAGCTGGCATGATGCCTCCTTTCTGAATTGTGCCATTTAGCATTTCTGGCAGCTGGATACATGTGGAAAGCTGTATAGCGACAAATCTATTTTTCATACCTTTTGTAGTCTGTTTTTCATCAGATAGGAAAATGTTAATACTCCCTGAACTTTCCCCCTTTGGCTCACCCATACAGTAATTTACTTGAGCATTTCCTGTATGCTGTCTCTGGGTATGGAGCTTGTGCTTTCCATCTCTGCTTCATTACAGATCTCCACCAGCGTGGTCCCTCATTCCCAAGCTTCTTGGGGTATTTTCTAGGAGTCCAGAGGTGCATACTGCAGCAAATTTGCAATGTGCAAACTTGTGGAAGGGAACTTATCCTAGTCTGAAGTGAAACTTGAAAAAAAGAGACTCATAGAATGGGTTGGGTTGGAAGGGACCTTAAAGATCATTTAGTTCCAGTGGCTCTTCTGTGGGCAGTGACACCTTTTGCTAGACCAGGCTGCTCAGAGCTCCATTCAACCTGGCCTTGAACATTTCCAAGGGTGGGGCACCCCCAGCTTCTCTGGGCAACTTGTTCAGTGTCTCACCACCATCACAGTGAAGATGTATCTTCTTCCTGGTATCTAATCTAAATGTACCCTCTTCAATTTTAAATGCTTCACTTTGTGTGTTTGTTGGAATACTGTTGATATTTCCTATATCCCTTAGCAGAATTTCATAAATTATCTGGTCAAAAGAAATCTGCCTACAAAAAGTTACTGCTTAGGAAGAAAAGCTTAGACGATCCTGTTTCTTCCATGTGTTAAAATGTATTTTGGTTATTTTGGTACTAGTAAATGAATCTTTTCATAAATGATGAATAAAACCTTGGTTTTCAAGAGAGTTTTCCTTGCTTCTATTAATGCTCTTTGGCTTTGGAAACTTATAAACAAATGAAGAATACAGCATAGAGCTGATTTGGCTGTTGAGTCAATATTTTACGTCTCTTCAGGGTGCATGAGAAATTTTGTGTTTCCATTCCATTCAACTCTGCCCATTGTGCTTTAGTATATAAGCAGATGCTAAAATTTGGACACTCAAACATGCGGGTATTGGGATTCACATCATTGGTCTGGAGTGGTCACCTCCTGCCAACACTCTCCATAATGATCTTACCTTCTACAACTTTTCCTCTCCACTGTTTTTTTTTCTTTTTTTCCTTCATAGTGAAGTTGCAATAAGAAGGTGGTATTTTCCTTGCAAACATGCCTTGCTATTCCACTTCACTGCCGGTCTTGAATGCTGATGAAACTGTAATTTGTTTCTCTTTTCCAGTTCTTCTAAGACTTGCAGGTCTCCTGAGAACTCAAATATTTTTGCATTAGGGAAAAAAAAAAATTAGATCATTTGAGCCAGGCTACCAGAAAAATAAAACCAAAAAAACCTGCAGGAATCAAAACACAAATAGTCACGCCTTTTAGGGGAGGATGAGATGATATCTCTCAACAAGCTCTTTCTCATCAGCAGTTATGGAAAAATTTACTTTGGTGCTCCCTAGAAAATATTTTGACTTATTAATGAACTTGCAAACTTGATTTAATGTTATTTTCTTTAGTCAAGAATGTCTCGAAGCTCTTGAGATGCCAATTTATAAATTCTTGCAAGGAATAAACAGACTAAACTTGACATAAGTATGGTTTCCTGTTTATTAGTTTTTAGCGCAGACAAAAAATGTGCATGTATATGTCTCTCTGCCTGGTTTTAGTGCTGCAGAACGGTGAGGAGGGATGTGTTGCAACACTAAGTTTTTTGTTCAAAGTACAATCTGATCTGCTGCCAGCAGGCACTGGAGAGCTGTCATGCCAGGCCCAGCTTTTTATTGATGCATACCAGCCCTGACACAGAGGTGGTAACAAATACCTGTAGGGGTCATGGCTTTAAACATTTTTCAGCACAGCCCTGTTACCAAAATCTTTAAGATCAGTATGTATTTATACATTATAGCTGAGCATTGCAGTTCAGTTTGGGTAGGTTCAGTGTCTGCAAGCACCGACCACAGCTCTTGATCAAGGATTAGAAACTGGCTCCCATGAAAAGCAGGATCTGCGCTGGCTCCTTCTGGGGAAGGTGTGTCCTGTAGGGCAGCTTCATACATGCTTGGCCTGACCATTCTGCTACTTGGCAGCGCTGCAGAAAAAAAAAATAATAAAAAAAAGAGGTGATTGCTAAATTGTGTGTGAATTTGAAGTGAAAACCAACCTGATTTGTGTGTTTTCAAGCCCCTTCCCTTGCTGGGGTCTCAAACAAGAAGGGATGAATTTCACTGACAAGATAGAGGAGTGGCAGAGGTCTCAAATTCTTTCCAGAAGACAAGTTTCATTTCACATACCTGCTGGAAGCACAGCGTTTGTCACCCGCCCTGTGAAGGAGCAGAGGTCTGAAATGTTTCAGCGCTTTGTTCCGTTTTTGCCTTGCCCTTCAGCGGCAAGTATGTGTGCAGGTGATGGCCCAGCTATGGCACAGGCTGTCCCCTGTCCCGCCTGACCTGCGTCCCGGAGCGTCACAGCGCGTGTGTGCCAGCCCTGCGCGCCCACCCCGCCTGCCTCTGCTGACCTCTCCGCACTTTCTCCTCTTGCTGGCCGAGCCCGGCCCTGGGAAACCACCCAGGCCCTTCACTTTTTGCTGAGAAGACTTCAGGTGAATACTTCTGAATGCTTTTTCATTAAAACGAGACCTTTGTTCACACTTAAACAGTGAAGATTGGAGCTGTAAATCAGATGAGGAGACCAGAGATCATAGTTAAACTCGGTTGCAAACTCAGCTTGTTTATCTCTGTTCAGTGTGAGACCTTTTTCCAAGAACCTACGGCATTTTTTCACTGCCTTTGGGATACTGCTGCACGTCTGGATTTGGCAGAAGCATTCACTGTCTCCTGTAATTCTTAAAACCCTAAAGCTGTGGCACTGCCGTGCTTCACCAGAGAACTGGAGATGAAGCCAAAGGTTCATTATAAAGCATGGCAGTAACACAATCTATAGCAGAATATTAAAGTGACGTGCTGGCTGGATGTGCTGTGGTTTTAAATAACTTGCATTCATGTCCCCTGAGTACCAGATGAAAGTTTAGACCCTTGCTGGGCAGCCCACACCACGCTTGGAGTACACTGTTCAACACGTAGGCTCTGGAGCACCAGTGTCTGTTTTGGAGACGTTTCTCTATCATTTGCTCTTCCATTTCTTTTTTAATTGGACTTGAGGGTGTGGGTTTTTGTTTGGGTGGATTTTTTTTTTTGGGGGTGGGGGGTGTATGTGTTTTGGATTGGGTTTTTTGTTGCCTTTTTATTTTTAAACCAAATTAAACTCACAGCTCTGAAGACAAAGCTCTTGCTTCCTAAGCCATATCTGTCTGGAGATAAATGACTATGAGCCATTTAATTCCTGTTCCTTACCACCCTCATGCCTTTAGTAGCACTAAATTAGGATAAAGTGGTTTTATTTCTACTTCCAGATGGTATATATGGGGGAAACAGCATTTGACCAAGATTAAATTTTTGGGCAACTGTGCTAAACTGTGTTAGTTAGACCCTATTTAAAATTTGAAACTACTATTTAGAAATATTTAATTATGCAGAACTAAACCATGTGTCATTCCACCAATGGATCCAAAAGATCTTGTTTTTTGGAAAAAGAAATTGAAATGTTTTTCATTAAGGGATGGGGCTGGCGAGCCCTGAGACTAGTACTAGTTTCTTCATTTGGTGTATCCCAGAAACTTAGAGGAGCTTGCCTGGAATTGCCTTTGCAATGATGTGTATTTATGTGGTTTATGTCGTTACTAAAAATTCTTTTCCAGTCCTGGGGTGTTTCCTCTGGCATTACCAGTTTGGTCTTTATGGTTTGAGAGCTCCTCAGCTCTGTTTCCAGGAACCTTGAGTAGGAAGGTGAAGCCTGAAGCACTGACATAAGTCTGTATTTTTTCAATCCTGCTATTCCCCTGACCCCATGTACCACCCCCAGCCTCTGTGCTACTGCCACTGCTCATCCATTCACATGGTATGCTAAGAGAGCACAGAAATGGACTTTGTTTTCATTTTTGGTGGGTAATGCCATCAGCTTTTCAGTTAGGGATATGTGCTCCTTAAAACTTGTTTTTCAGGAGAACTACCTGTAACTGCAGGGCATTATGTTATTGAAGTGTCATGTTTAATGATATAAATTGGAAGTTAGAGCACATTCTTCTTTTGTTTTGGGGAGGTTTGTGTAATCCTGCCCCAGGGACATGAGAGTTTCCTCGCCTGTGCTGAGAAATTAACTATCACTTGTTGCTGACCTGGGTTAGCTTCGGTGATATAAATCTAAATTCATGCATATCTGACTAGTAATTCTTCACAAATGATTTACTTCTGATGCCTCCATTTTCTGTATCTTTTGTGCACTTTTTTGTGTGCAGGGCTCTGTGTTGCTGTCTCTCCTCTGGGCTGTAATGAGCACACTTTGATGTGTTTGAATGTGACAGATGATTTTGTTCTTCATCAGATTGTGCTTGATCTCTGTTGTTCCAACCTTCCTCTTCTGCTGCTAAGTTGCTACATCAGCTTTGTACTCCTTAGGATGATGAAAACCAGCCTGCTTGTGTCTTCTCTGCAAAAGGGGGAGGAATGACAGCTATTTTATGTTCAGTGTGCACTGTGGTTAGTGTTTAGGAAGTGCATGTGATGATAACAGACAAGCAGGGAGGTCTGGTGTAACCTCAGGCAGGTTAATCACTCCACACACTGACATTTGAATACAAACTTTAAGCTGCACCAGGATTTTTATATGTCTGGTTGGTATTTTATTTTTTGTTTGTTTTAGTAGCTTGCACTAGCCTGGAAGAAGAAAGAAAGAAAGATAATGTTCTGCTTTAAGTTTTGCTTATGTGGAAAAGTTATGGGTTTTTTTTTCTCCTCCTCAGTTTAGTAGGAATTCAGAATAAATGTGCCTCTGGCCTGGTACACATCTTGTGCTGTTGTCATTTTTGGGTTTTGTATGCTTTCAATTCTCAAAGGCTTGAGTTTCCTCCTTCCAGTTAAGTGCAGTGGGTTGAAGGAATGAACTGGTTTGCTTGGGCATCTGAAGAGCTTGGAATTTAATTTCTTCAGCAGTTGATTTATTCTTATCATGCCCTTCAGTATGAGTCTTGGCTACAAAATAGAGTGCTGCCAGTGCTGGTCCTTCCACGTTTGGCCTCCTTGGCATGTTTAGTTTATTTAGTTAATGAGAGAAGGACTTCAGAAACCATGAAACACTTGGTGAAATTCATGTTAGTATGAAGCTCCCATAAATAGGAGACAGGTCCTCTGGGTGCTCTGGGGTGGCATATTGTCTGGAGACCCTGGGAGTGGCTGGGCTGTTGGCTTCTGGGGATGAAGGAAGGCCTGTCCCCTTAGGATGGATGCTCTCCTGGGAGGTGCCAACCACATCTGGGAGCTAGCAGGATGAACATCTGGGACAGAGACCTTGGAGTGATCGGGTGACTGGTCCTAGTGGGAGGTGGAAATTGCTTCTGTGGCTCTGACTCAAGAGTGCAGTTGGCTGTTAACTCTCAGTCAGACCAACAATTATCCTTTAATTGCTGCACAGGTGACTCCTTGTGTTAGCAGGGGTAGTGGAACGCACAGACAAGAGAGGGTGGGACTGACCCTGTTACTGCTGCTGCAGTCAATTAGCATCCCAGTAGGAGTGCCCAAGTGCCCATATCCATATCCATCATCCTGTGTTCATGCATTCATTTGGAAACACTTGCAAGACACTGACTTTCCCCCTTCCCCTACCCACAAATCCTGGTTTGGATGCTGCTGTTTCCCAGGCTTCGGGAATGTGTGTGATGATGTGCTGTACTCAGTGTGTGGCCCTGGAGGAGAGCATGTTGACTTCTCCTTTATTGGTGGGAACACTGAGCCTTTTGTATTGAACTCCTTAGGAGTGCACTTGTTAAAGCAGTCTCTGTCCCATGGTTATGGTGTGAGGTAGAAGGGTTTTGGAGAGGTCTTGCACCGGGGGAGGGTTAAAGTATAAGGTGAATTGGTGAGTATCAGATTTGTAAGGGGATGTTGTTGCCCTTGCTGGTGTCTGGCCCAGACTTTGCATCAGCTGGAGTTCTCTGCAGCAATCTGCAGTTCGGCACCGCGGTCTCATCGAGGGTGCCCAAGCTCACACCCTCTGTATTTCTGTAGTGATTTGCTCCCTCAGATCGTTTCCTTGGAACAGACGGCGCGTTGCATGAATTTTTCTTGTGGTAAGGGAATGAATACTGTGTTTCAGCCATGAATGCTCTGTTGGTTCATGCTCTTGAATAATACACATATTGTAAGAAGGAACTTCAGTGTCTCCATTTGACCTGTTGGGTCGCAGATGTCCATATGTGGATGGACAAGCCGCACAAACCTGCTATTCCCCTAATCTCATTTAAGCGGGCATATTTCTGAGAAGATGTTTTACTTCCAAGGTCTCCAGTTTTATTAATTTTTCTGCTTATGTCATACTTATTGTTCCCTCTTGCTAGCGTGGTTTGGCTTTTGTTCTTCATCTCTATACTCAAAAAGCACTGCAAAACCTCACCTGAGAGAGGCTGTATTGTATCAAAGGTGAAGTATTGGCCCCGTTGAACTTCTGAATAGTAACTTTGTTAGTGTGTTATTCATTTTTGGGTCAAGAAAAGGTTGTGCTAGATGCTCATCTCCTTCAGTTCTCACATTTGTGTGGCTGTTGAGTTGGTGACTTGTAGCAGAGTGTACTGAGATCAGAATACTATGGTGTGCAAAAAGTTATTATAACCTTCTCCAGTTAGTGCTCAAGGGGTTAAAGGACAATCTTACTGGAAAGCTGGAGGGAAGAGGAAAAAAGGCGTCTCCTACTATGTTGCAAGCCTTTCTTGTAGAGGATTTTTTTTCTCAATGTAACCAACTGCAAGACTCTTGCTGAAAGTAATACAAATGTAGCTTGCATGTGATTGTTCCAGGGCAGCATGAATTGCTTTATGTGAGTGAAATAAAACTTTAAAGTGAGAATTTAATCATAGTAAAATAGTTTCAGTATCAAATTCAAGTAAGGATAGGTCTTACATTTTTTGTAGCCATGTCGGTGCTAATTATTCAAAATTCTGATCACAGTGTGCTCTTGTTTTTATTTAAGGTATGAAGATCCTTTATTCTCAGCATGCCTAAACATATTTTCATGGCTGTAATTGTGCTAAGTTGCTGCTTAAGTCTAGCAGCTTAGAAGACAGGGAAAACACCCCTGTGCTCCCTGGAAAATCAAATCTTTTTTTGGCTTATGGTATGGGCTGTAACTGAATGCTAGTGAGAAGCATGAAATGCTTCCAGACCATTCAGTGTCTGGAAGAGCCACTCAGGGATGTGTGCTGTAAATCCAGGACATGCCTCTAGTAGGTTACGTAATTTTAGGATATCTGATGCCTTCTAATAGGTGGCCGGAGAGGAATGTCTGAAGCTGTTAATTTCAAGAAAGACTTGATGGATGGCTGTTTGAAGAGCTCAGATCCTTCAGTGGCATTTTCATTATTCCCTTGAATATTTCCTTTTAGAAAAGGGTTGAATCAAAAATGATGTATTTATGAGGAGAAAGCTTTCCTCTAGAATTGTTTTTCTAAAATAGGCAGGAAATATGCAAACAGTGTGTTTTCAGATCAGGCTGATGTGAATCCTTGATGTCACCAGCTCATATGACATGAGAGCATTTCTCACCAAAGGTCACTGGCTACTCTCACTTTCTGCTTCCATGTGTGTTGTTGTTACTGCCTTCCATGTGCTGAAGCAGGACTAGAGGTGCTGTTGCTGTTTGGTGATTGATAAAGCGTGCCTTGAATCATGGTCTTGGGTGGGAAGCCATTGCACCCTTCTGGTTCTGGTGGCCAGCCTGAGTCTGTGATGGCCTCAGCATAACCCTTCTTATCCTGCCTGATGATGTTTAGGGAGAGAGAGAATGGGCAGGACTGTGATATTTCTGCCTTTTTTTAAATAGTCCCATAAACTAAAGGTGGAGCCTCAGTGATTTTAGAAACTGTCTGCATTCCCTGTCTCACCTCAGTATATGGGGGCAGTTTTACTTGGTTGAGTTCTTTTCCCCACAACCCAAGTTTTGCAGCTGGAAGTTTTCTTTTGTCTTGAGGAGCTGTTTTGCAAACATTAATGCACTGCTGGTCAATGTTTATGTCTCACTGAAGTGAGTTATATGCTGGTGTGTGTTGAATTGTGCGTTTGAATGTTTGTCACATCTGATGGATGCATCCTGCTGTGGGGAAGGAGCAGGTACTCCCTTTGCTTGGATATTCCCACCTGCTGTTTTTAGTTGGCAGGTGAAGAGATACTCACTGCTTTAGAGGGGCATAATTTTTCTTGGATTTGGACTGATGTGAAGAATCTGAGGATAAGCTTTCAGCAATAAACATCCAATATTTATTCTGAATGTCTTTTTGTTTTGAAATTGTCTTTCTTCTGCCAAAGAATAAGTTGTCAGTCACACTACCAGCTTTCACCAGAGGCTTACTCATGAGTGGCCTACACAAACTTGAGGTATGCAAAACTGAGTAACAATCAGGGTAGTAGGGCAAGACAGAAAAAACAAATCATCATGGCTGTAACCAAAATATTGGTCAAAACCAGCACTACTTATAAGGACCAGAAGCTTTTGTTTTCATTTGGTGTAGTTGATGCCGAATTCAAGAAAACAAGATGGATAAAAAGCAAGTACCCATTGTTATCTTTTTATAAAACTCTTCCAAAGTCTTATTTCCAGCAATTCTTTAAGTAATGTTTACTTTAAGAAATTACTTGAAATCTAGCAGGAGTCTTCCTACAGTAAAAGTTGTTGTTGCTGTTGAATGGTTAGGGGAAAAAACCCTGGAATTACATGCTTGGAAAGTTTAATGGACTTGATATGTCCACTGTATGATCATGTGTTCAAAAGCCTTCTCCTTGTGTGTTAGTCAGCCTTTTACTCATTGAGTTCAAAGACTCAAATGTCTTTGAAAGCATTTAAGAGGCTGTGTCTGGATCTCAGAGGTTGAGAAGAGTTTAAATCCCATGGAAACCTGTGGCTTCTGTGTGAAGGATCAATATTTTGTACAGTTGTCAGCAATAATAGTAACATAAAACATCCCCCCAAACAAACAAAAAAAAGCCACACCAAAAAAATCCACAAAAGAACCAACAAATCAAAAAATACACCCAAACCTGCCAAACAAAAATAGCAGGGAAAAAAAAAACCTGCAGGCTTTCCATACCATCTGTCTTGGATCAAGTTGGATGAATGAATGCATACTGTGTTTTTGTGTTTTGTTGTTTTACTTGGAATTGTTTCCTGGCTTTGCCTGTAACCACCAGTGTATATAGGATTTTTTTTTTTTTCAGAATGCTAGAGCAGTCTTGGTTTTAGTCCCAAAATTTAAGACTCTAAATGATTTAAATGTTTGTCTCCTTAGGTGTGACAGTATTCATTGTAAACGCTGCTTTGGATAGGTAGGGTTTCTTTTTCTGTGTCTTAACTTCGGAATGTCCTCTGATTTTAGTTTGGTAGTGTAGGGCTATGTACATACAAATGGGGGGGAGGGAAAAAAAGAAAGTGAAAATAAAAAAAAAAAAAGAAAATACACCAGAGAGCTCTCATGGCTAACAGGCTTAAGCTTACAGGATTCCTCTGCAAGCCCAGACTTTGAATGGCCGGACACATTCCACTGCACAGTGTCAAGCTGAGAGCAAGTGGTAGACTGTTGCAGGAAGTACATTTGAAGGGTTGAGTTTTCTTCATTGTTTTTTCAGAGCTATTTGATAACATGCTTTATTCATTGTTTAGCTGTGTGTGTAACTTTCTGATCTCCAGATGTCCAAGGAAGAAAAAAACATGTTGCAGCATAGGTCAGACTTTAGGTTACTATAATTAGAGTGCAACTCTCAGTGGCAAAACTCAGAAGATGGCTAAAATATAGCAGCAAGAAATTTTCTCAGAGTTCTCCGCTGCAACAAGTACATAAGCATTTTCCTCTCTGGAGCTCCAGAAGGGGGTTTTGCATGGGTTTATGTTTAGTCTTGCATGTCTGTAATGCATTTGGCAATTGAATGGTAAGGAAAATTTACTTAACATGAATGTCTTAATTTTGCAGTCAGAAAATTCGTTCTGAATAGATCCCTGTTTGCTCTGGACAACTGCTTTTTGTTGCACACTGCCTAAAAAAATGCTGATAGTTTTCATGTGTTATTCTCACACAGGTCTCTAGCATGGAGGACAAATGGATTTTTATTTATATAGAGGTGTGTGTAAGAATAAATATGTATACCACTGTCTGTAGTAACATATCCAGTGTTTTACGTCCATAAAAAAATGTATACCTGGAACTGTATAAAAAAATCACATAAAAATAATGTTTCAAGTCAAGCAAACTAAAGTGGTGTATTGTGTGTGTATATATGTATATACATATAAAATGGAAAATTAAACTTGAAATTTTATATGTTCTCATGAGCCATATTAGCTGATGATAAAGATTTGTGTGTCTTAGCTAAAAACAGCTGTATGAATTTATTAAATAATATGCAACTGCTTTAAAATGTGTTTCTTGTTTTCTGAGGGCTTTTTATTGGACTCTTTTTCTGCAATATTTCATACTTGGGGTTTTAGCCAGTATGTGACTGGCTTAAAACAGGTGACTCCTATAATATTCCC
>VYZP01025662.1:0-25285 GCA_013400635.1 Hypocryptadius cinnamomeus
GGGGTAGCACCACACTCAGTACCTGCAGGTTGATTGCTCGGGCCAGCAGCACGCTCAGCTCTTGCTGGGAGGCCAGGCTCTGGTCACGGGCACTGATCTGGGCACTGGCGTGGGCACAGAAAGCCTCCAGGAAGAGATATCTCTGCAGAGGAGAGGATGATGCTCCAGCCATGCTGTCACACAAAGGGAAACACCCAGGAGCCATCCCTGCAGCAGCCTAGGACTCCTGCTCCCAGGGGTCACAGCCCACGCCAAAAATACATCCAGAGAGCTCCATCATACAGCACTTCTTGCCTTCCACATGGGGATTTTGTTCCTCTGGGATGCCAGGGAGATTCTCATCCCCAGAAATGGGTAGAGATGGAGGATGCCCCACCAAACGCATGAGGACAGCTGAGACTGTCTCAATCCCACAACAACTGCCCCCTTACCTGATCCTTGGCTCGTAGGGCTTCATCCACTTGCTGCCTGATGGCATCCCGCTCTTCCAGGCAGCTCTGCACCTCGCTGGGAGCACTCTCAAGCACAGCCTGGCACTGGGACACCAGGTTTCTCTCCTGCTCCTGCTGTGGGAGGTGACACCACTGTGAGGCACCAGGCACAGCTGCTGTGTGCGTCAACAGGTGTCCCAGAACCCAGGGAAAGGGGGAAGCAGAGGGATGCATGGGGGCTCACCTCTCGTGCGAGGGCTCCCTGCTCATCCTGCAAGCTCCGAAAAGCGGCACCCGCAAGGTCCCGGAACTGGAGGCTCTGGCTGCTCCAGGTGCTCTGGGGAAGGGACAAGGACACCGATCTTATGGCAGCTGGCACAGGAAGCACCAGGGGGATACGTGTGCCCTGTGTGGCTGAGATCTGGCACACTCATGGCCAGTGACAGCCACCAGGCACCCAACTCCAGCTGCAAATCCCACTCCACACCCCACTGCCACTGCACTGCCTCTATTTTCCTCTGCAGCTCGAGGCAGAGCTGCCAGTAGATCTCCTCCTACCAAGGGCATCCAACAGAGCAGAGGGCACTTCACACCAGCCCCACTCCACCCTGAGGCCAGCGAGAGATGGCCAGCCATGACACCTCCCCTCCTCCCGCCACATGCACCAGGGATGTTTCCCCCCACGAGGGTTCAAATCCAGCAGACTCAGCGGGTTGATCCAGGCATGATAATGCAGCACCGGGCGCGTGATGCCGTGATGCAGCAGCCGCGCTTTACTTCCACTCCACCAACCCAGACGAGGTCACTGTCTTGCCAGCGGCACAAGGACACTGTCACGGCACCGAAGCTGCGGGGGACAGGGTGGCATCGCCTCGGAGAGGACTCTTACCCCTTCGGGGTGGGTGGTGTCCGTCTGTGTGAACACGTCCCTCTGCTTGGCCGGCCCCACGCCAGGCCACGGCCGCTGGCTCTCCTGCCAGTCACGCAGCTGCAGCGCGAGGGCTTCGATGATGATGAGGGTGCTCTCCAGCCTCCCCTCCAGCTCTGCCCGTGGCAGGGTCTTCAGCTGCTCCCGGGGAGAGCTGGGGAAAAAGAGAGGGGCTTATGGCAAGGACAGCCCACAGGTGCCACAGCCCCATGCAGGGGGCATGTCCTCATACTTACTGCCAGAGCAGGGAGTCTGTTTCCACAGCGCTGTCCTTGGCACAGGGGAGGCTTCCCCTGGATGTGTTCGTGCTCCTCTCCCACACATCCCGAGGTGTCATAAAGGTGCCGGTGGCCACGGAGAGCACCGGGGTCATGCTAGTGCCAGTGACCACAGTGGGCACCGGGGTCATGCTGGTACCAGTGACCACAGTGGGCACCGGGGTCATGCTGGTACCAGTGACCACAGTGGGCACCGGGGTCATGCTGGTACCAGCGACCACAGTGGGCACCGGGGTCATGCTGGTGCCAGCGACCACAGTGGGCACCGGGGTCATGCTGGTGCCAGCGACCACGGTGGGCACGGCGGTGACACTGCTGCTGGCATCCTGCTGTAGCTTGCAGAGGCGCAGTTTGTGCTGCAGGGATTCTACCAGGAACGAGCTGTTGAGGGTCTTCTCCACCCACACCAGTGGTAACATCCAGGAAACAACACCCAGGGTTGATTCAGGCGAGGTGACAGTGGCTTCTGACCCAGCAGGCTCCAACCCACTTGCCTCAATGGGAGGGAGGCCAGGTGGGCTCTGCTCTGGGGGGACAGGGGCAGGGAACTCGGCTCCCTCAGGGGTGCCTTGGCAATGCAGATGATCAGCACTCCCATTTGCAGATGGGGGCTCAGAGGCCACAGAGCTGCAGGAAAAGTCTGGAGGTGCTGCTTGCCACCTGTGGAAAGGAGTCTTCTGCGGAGTAGAGCTGGTGCCAGGGGACCCTGGGGTGCAGGAGGTTGTGCTGGCATTGCCAGGTGACCCAGAGCTGCAGGGGGGGAGAGCAGAGCTGCCTGGAGAGTTTGGGTTGCAAGACACTGAGCTAATAATGTTGGGGAGCCCTGGGGTGGTGCTGACAGGTGATTCCTGAGTGCAGGGCCCGAGGACAAGGCTGCACATGGTGCTGCCAGGGGACTCCAATATGCTGGTCACTGAGATGGAGCTGCATGGGGACACTGGCACCGTGTGCCCAGGACACTCTGGGGTGCTGGATCCTAGGATGGAGCTGCACAGGGGAACTGGAATTGTGCTGCTGGAGGGCTCTGGGGTGCTGGGCACGGGGATGGAGCTGCACTGGGGAACTGGAATTGTGCTGCTGGAGGGCTCTGGGGTGCTGGGCACGGGGATGGAGCTGCACAGGGGAACTGGCATGGTGCTGCTGGGGGGCTCTGGGGTGCTGGGCTCCAGGATGGAGCTGCACAGGGGAACTGGCATGGTGCTGCTGGGGGGCTCTGGGGTGCTGGGCACTGGGATGGAGCTGCACAGGGGAACTGGCATGGTGCTCCTGGGGGGCTCTGGGGTGCTGGGCACTGGGATGGAGCTGCACACAGAGGCTGGCACAGTGCTGCCAGGGGACTCCTGGGTGCTGGGCCCCAGGACTGGACTGCACAGAGGGGCTGACACGGTGTTGTCAGGGAGCTCTGGCCTGCTGGACATTGGGACAGGACTGCAAGGGGCTTCTGGGCTGGTGCTGCTGGAGGTCTCCAAAGCACCAGGAATAAGGGTGGCACTGCTGGGAACCTCAGAGGCACCAGGCTTAAGGATGGGAGTCCCGAGGTCACGGGTGGAGGTCCTGGGGGGCTCCGGGGTGCAAGGCACTGGGGCTGTGCTGCTGGGGGGGCCCATGGTAGCACTTTGCAGGGGTCCTGCGGTGCAAGGCACCGTGGTGATGCTGCTGCGGGGACCTCGGGCACAGGACGCTGGGGTGGCACAGTCATGGTCCTACAGGACATTTTAGGGGGAAAAGGGGGGTCAGGGCAGCCCTGCCCTTTCCCCTTGCACCCGCAGCCATTTGCCCCAGCCTCCCCTTTTCCCCCATGCAGAAAATACACCCGTCCTCTCATTGCGCCAGCACCATCTACCCGCCCAACATTCCCGGTTCCGGTGCACCGCAGCCCTCCCCGTTACCCGCCCCGTCCCGTTCGTTATCCCCGCACACCGACCTCGAGCCGCAGCCGGCGGAGCAGGGGGGTCAGGCCGGTCCGGTCCACGCCCGACTGCAGCTGCAGCTCCTGCAGCGGGATGCGCCGGGGCCGCTTCTGCGCCTGGCGGGGAACCGGGGGGTCACCGGCGGCAGCACCGGCAGCTCTTCCCCATCACACACACACAGGCACCGGGAGCGCTGCGGACCGCACCGGACCCGCCGCCCCCTCAGGGACCCTCCCCGGGGCTGGCCCCGCCGCCCCACCGGAACATCCAAACCGAGCCCCGTCCGGCCCGCACTTACGGCGGGGGTACTGGCGCGCCGCATGGCCCGGCAATGCTCCCGGCCCGGTCTCGGCCTCGACTACGGCTGCGGTAGCTCTCAACCTCGGCCCCGCTCCCGGTCTGGGGTGGTGTTGGTCTCGGCCCTGGTTCCCAGTCCGGGTCCGCCGGGCTGGTCCCGGTTCCCGGTCTGGGTCCGCCGGGCTGGTCCCGGTTCCCGGTCTGGGTCCGCCGGGCTGGTCCCGGTCCCCGGTCCGGACTGGCCGCCGCCTTCGCGCCGCTGCCCGCGCGCCGCCGGTTTGAAGACCACGCGCGGCTCTGATTGGCTGAGCCGCGCGCGCGTCACCCGCGGGGCGACCGTTGGGGCGGGGCCACTGCCGGTGATGGACGGGTGAATGGGCGTGGCTTCATCAATTGGCCACGCCCTTACCGCTCCGGGGGAACGGACGGACGCGTGGACAGAAGGATGGGCAGGCGGACTCAGCTCCTCCCTCATCGCCTGCCCCGGGAAAACCACCCCACACGGCCCCCCAGACCTGCCCCAGCCCCGCCCCGAGGGAGGGGGTCCAGCCCCGCGCCCCCGCCGCGGTGATCCCGCTTTGCCCACCACGAGTCAGGACAGCACCCGCAGCAGTGCCCGCGGCTCTCGGGTTTATTGCTCCCGCGGGGAGAGGTACAGAGTTGAGGTACCCGGGGATGAGATCGGGGGGTACCCGGGTTACCCCTTGGGGGACCCGGCCCAGCAGGGTCCGACCCGCTGCCGGGGTAGGGGGATGTCCCTGAGCGATGCCGAGGGTCCCAGCCGTGGTGGCTCAGCCAGGCCAGGGCCGGTCCGGGGGGGCGGCGAGGTCGTAGTCGAAGTCGGCGAAAGTGGCGGGGTCGGGTGGGGGCTGCTCGGGGGGTCGCGGGGCCACTGCCACCACCACCGGGTCCTTCTGCAGCAGGTCAGCGTCGAAGGCCACCCCGCGGAAGAAGGGGTGGCCCTGAAAGTGGTGGAGGTAGCGCAGGCGGTACAGGGGGTTGTGGCACAGCAGCTGCGGGCGGAGAGAGGACAGTGAGAATGGAAATCTCAGCATCCAGCCCAGGACCCAGTGGGGACCCCAAAATCCAGGCAGGAGGGTTACCTCGGCGAGCAGCCGGGCCAGCTCGGGGCTGAACTCAGGTGGGCTCTCGTAGCTGCTCTGTTTGACACGTTCCAGCATGGCCACATGGTCCCCCGCTGGAGCTACAGGGAACTGGGGGAGCACAGAGTGAATTCAGGATCTCCCTGAGGTGTCCCCGTCCCCCCACCCTGTGATTCTTACCTCCCCACTGGCCAGGGCAAAGAGCAGGACTCCCAAGGACCACCAATCAGCTGCATGGCTGTAGGGCCCCCCACTCAGCACCTCTGGGGCTGTGGGGAGAGTGGGTGAGCACCTGGGGGTCCGTGCCCCCCAGCACATCCCCCCAGCACAGCCCCCCTTACCCATGTACTGCAGGGTGCCACAGATTGTGTGGGCTCGCTCGCCCCACTGCAGGTACCGGGAGAGGCCGAAATCAGTGAGCTTGAGGTGCCCTGTGGGGCCAGACACCACGTGGGAACCCATAGAGAGGGTGTCCCCATTGACAGGGTGTCCCCACGGATGGGGTGTCCCCAAGGCAGCGCCACCAGGCTCTTACCTCTCTCATCCAGGAGGATGTTCTCCATCTGAAATGAGACAGGCACTGAGGTGGCCTCTCCATGCTGGGGGTTCAGAGACCCCCTCCACCCCATCCTCCAGCCCCCAGCCCCGCTGCCACCCACCTTGACATCTCTGTGCATGATGCCCAGGTCGTGGAGGTACACTGGGGACAAGATAGAGCCATCAGTGCCCTGTGTCCCCTCCCAGCACAGTGCCCACTGCCACCCTGGGGGTGGCTGTCCCTGCCTGCAGGTGTCTGCTGGTGGGGACACTGGTGGCTGTCCCCAGCGTGGAGGGTCACTCACCCAGCACCAGCACCAGCTCGGCGGCGAACAGGCGGACGGTGGCCTCGGCCAAGCAGCCGGCCGCGCGCCACAGCGCGTGCAGGTCCCCGGTGCTGCAGTAGGTGCACACTGTGGGGACAGGTGACACGCCTCAGTGACGGGCTGGGCTGGCACGAGGGACACTGGGGTGACAGGGGTGCAGGGGGGTCACTGCGGCCGTGCACTGAGGTAGTGGAAGCGCTGGGGTTATAAAGGCAGCAAGGTGGCACAAGCACCTGGAGCACACTGGCAGCAAGGTGGCACAAGCACCAGGGCAATACGGGCACCAGGTGATATACTGAGGTGACACAGGGATGAGTAAGGTGGCATGGGAACATACAAGTACCGGGGTGACATCAGCAGCACAGCCCTGTGGGCACTGAGAACACACAAGCACCTGGGACCACATGAGGTACCAAAGTGACACGGTCCTTGGGGGTCACACAGGCACTGGGAACACACAAACTGCAGGGGCTGAGGTGACACAGCCATCAGGGCCGGGCAGGCACCAGCACTGGGGCGCTCTGTTCACCCCCACACTGGTCCCTGCCCCGCTGTGGCTTGTCCCCATCCGTGTCCCCATCCCGCAGGCCCGCGGTGGGTGCGGGCTGGGAGCCGGGAGCCGGAGCGCCCGGATGGCCCCGGGGCGGCGGGGGGAGCGCGCGTGTGTGCGGGGACACGTGTGCGGGCGGCGGGGACACGTGCGCGGGCAGGGGGGGCCGGGGCGAGCCCGCGGGCAGATGGTCACTCACTGATGAAGAGGTGGCGCTGGCCCTGCCAGCTGTCCCCCAGCCCGTGGACGAACGGGTGCCTGACCTGTCTCTGGGGACACAAAAGCGCAGAGAGTGAGCGGCCCCCGGGGCAGGGGGCTGCGAGGGGCTGGGGACCCTGGGGACCCCGCTTCTGCCGTCTGCCATCCGCAGCTCCCACGGCCTCCTGGTGTGCCTGCGGCCACCCTGAACCCCTTCACGGGCTGGGGTCCCTCCTCGCCCCCCCCTCACCTGGATGCTGACTTCTTCTTTGCACTGTTTCAGGGTGTCACGGCGCAGCACCTCCACTTTGGGCACAACCTGGGGGGGCGAGGCACTGTCAACGGGGGGGACAAGGGCAGGTGGGGGCACCCACGGGCCCCAGAGGCCAGCACCCACCTTCACGGCGCAGACCTTCTCCCTCCCACAGTCCAGCACTTTGAGGATGGTCCCGAAGGAGCCTTTGGCCACGAAGCCCAGGATCTGGGGAGAGGAGCAGGGGCTGAGCACGCCATGGAGATGGATTTGGGGTGCTCAGGCTGGGGTCCTGCATGGGGTAAAGTGAGGGGCACAGAGCACCCAGAGCAGACACTGGGGACACATGGGGACCTGGAGGACCCACTAGAGATCCCAGCAGGATTCATGGGGACCCAGTATGGGGCACAGGGACACGGGGAGCTGGGACAAGGGGACTCCAAGGCGGCAACGGTGGATTTTGACAGAATGCACAGGACCCCCGCGGGTACACGCAGGACCTCGGTGGGATGCCACGCTCCGGTGGGGTGCAGAGGAAGCCCGGTAGAACACACCGAGACCCGACACGGGCACCGGCGGCGGCGGGGATGGAAGGGGACCCGGCGGAACGGCTGGGGACACCGGTAGGATGCGCAGGGACCCGGCAGAGCGTGCGAGGGGAGCTCGGTAAGGCGGTCGGCGATGCCGGCATGGCGGCACGGGATGCACGGACGGCGCGGGAGGATGCTCAGGGCGCTGGGGGACCCCGGTAGGGACGTGCAGGAACCCCGGTAGGACGAGCAGGGACACCGGTACAGGGTGCGAGGGGACCCGTTAGGGCGCCCGGGACTGCCGGGGAGGGATGCACGGGCAGGATGCGCCCGGGGGAGGACGATCGGGGACCCCGTTCGGATGCAGCGGGACCCCGTTCGGAGGGTGGGGACCCCGGGACGGCACCTTGAGCTGCTGCTGGCGGGCGGAGGGGCGGACGGGGAACTCCGGCAGGAACAACGAGACGAGCTGCGGCAGCGGCCANCCATTCGGGACCCCCACTACACACCTGGGGGTTGCTCACCCACCCGTGACTGATCCCACCCCCACCCAGGACAGCCGGGACTGATCTCAGCCCCTCCCCGGGACCCCCTCATTACACACCCTGGGGTCCCCCTTCAACCTTTCCTTCTCTCTTTGTACCCCACGTGCTGCAGCCCTGAGGGGGTGCCTGCAGTCCCTGCTGAGGCCCAGCATGCCCCGGCATTCATCCCCATGAATCTCTGTGGCCCTGGGCTCACGGAGATGACTGCAGAGGGGTAAAGGCACAGGCTGAGCCCAGGGGTGCCCTGAGCAACTGCTGGGGAAGGGCAAAGGATGAAGCCCCCAGGGATGGGGGCTGCCGAGCTGAGATGGGGCATGGTGCTTAGCCCAGCACTGCAGGGTGAGGCAAGAAACAAGCCACTGGCCCAAATTAAAAACTCTTTATTTAAACTCTCTCCCGTTCCCCTTTTTCCCAGCCTGGAGCGATCCTGCTGCTTCACCAGGCCCAGGGGCTGGGCCCAGCACCCGCACAGCAGGGAGGGGGGGAAGCTCACTGGGGCCCTTGGCACAAGGGTTCTGCAGCCCACAAAGCAGCCCCGGAGCACCCTGCACCCCACATCCCCGTGCTGCTCCACCCCTGCCCCACAACAATGGGGCTACCGAGGGCCTGCACGTGGCTGAGCCCTCCTCGGGCACCACTGAGCAGCACAGCCCCCCCTTCACCTTCGGGGTGTCCCCCCAAGGGGGGAGCACGGGGCACCCCAAGTCCCTTCCCGGCCTGCCGGGTGCTGCCGTCATTTGCGCCTGCTGAAGATCGACTTCTTGCTGGGGTTCTTCTCGCCCACGCTCAGCCCGATCAGCAGCCGAGCCTTCTCATCCTCCTCCTGCTGCTGGATGGTCCCGTCGGATTTGTTCTCCAGCTTCCCCCGGGCCTCCGCGCCCGCCGCCGGCTTCAGGCGCAGCTTCTCCTTGATCACCTGCCCCGGAGTCAGGAGGCTCAGCAACCCCCCCATGACCACACCCTGGGTGACAGCCTGAGCTGCTGAGCCAGTGCAGCTTCTTGCCACTCTGGGGTTACCATCTCTATCCTGGGCAGAGCACCTCTGGCAGCCTCTGGAGCAGGGAGAGGGATGTGGTCGCACGTACCTGTGCCACCAAGGCTTTGCGGCTGTCTCTCTTCACTGCCATGGCGAAGTCCAGCCATGTCCATGTGTTGTTGTGGTACTCCAGGCATGGCAGCACCAGGTTCAGGTCACGCCAGTCCACGCTGTTCTTCTCCCCCTGTGTGACAGAGGTGTCAGGCAGTGTGGGGATGATGGCCCACACCACCCCAAGCACGCCCTGTCCCACTGGTCCCACACCTTGTAGCTGACACAGAGTGGCACCTGCGGGATCTTGATGTAGATGAAGGAGTTGTTCATGGCTGCACGCTCCTTCATCTTGTCGATGTCATCCACGGGATGCTGGGGACAGAGCAGAAGCCATGAGCAGAAGGGAAGGAGAAGGGACACAGCCAAGAAGCAGCAGGGAAGGGACAGCTGGGCACTAGGCCACAGCATTGCTTCATCAGGGAGAGGTGAGAGCTGCTCTGGCGTGGTGTTGGAAAAATGAGATACAGGGATCACATCAAGCGTGCAGGCGCTTGGTTGTAAAGGATGCAAATCCTCATGGTGGGAGGGAGCAGGAGAAAGCAGACAAGCGTGGGAGGGAAGTGTGGGAGGACATGGCTACCCAGCCCTGCAGTGAAGGGAAAACAGACTGGCACCACAGCAGGGCTCTCAGATTCCCCCCTCACGGCAGCAGGAGGTACCTCAGGTGCTTTTCGGAACGATCTTCTGACCCCTGATGTCCGGTTCAGTCCCTGAGCAACTCCCTTCCCTGAGCCCAGTGAGTCATCAGCCCCAATCAGCTGCCGTGGCTTCACCACGGGGATCCCTAGGGCAAACAGGGTGCAAGGTGGTGGTGGTGGTGTCCAGCCAGGGGTCAGCCATGACCCCAACCCTCCCACCATCTCCCTGTCCACAGGGGAAACCACAAATCCCTGTTCCTCAACTCATGGCTGGACAGCAGCTGCCCACAAACATAATCCTGGACACGCAGCCAGAGCTGCTCAAGGACATCCAGAGGGGAGGGTGATCATGAGCCTCTCACCTGTTGTCACCAGCTTGGACTTATCTTCCTCATCCCCCACCTCCTCCTCCTCCACATTACGTCCAGGGAAGAAGAAACCCATCATTCTGTGGAAGAACTGGTGGGTGAGCTGGATGGTGAGAGGCACCACGTTCACCTGTGGAAAAGTGACATGTCAGAGTCAGGCACACATTGCCTGTGATCCACAGAGACTCTGGCACCTCCCAGCCCGGCCCTGGCACCTCAAAATGCTCCTTGATGGAGATGCCTCCCACGGGAGGCCGGACCTTGCTGAAAATCCTCAGGGCCAGCTGCCGGCCGGACTGGCAGGAACTCTGGGGACGCAGCACCACCTGCAGGGAAGAGGACGGGTGGCTGGGGTGAGGAACAGGCCACTCTGCCCACACCACATGGGTTCCCAGGATGCAGAGCTGCTCCCCCAGCTGCCACCTGCCTTGTACACAGCATTGGGCAGCAGGTTGTTCATGGTCACCCAGCCCAGTTCCAGCAGATGCTCGGCCGTGTCATCAGACTTGTTGACCTGTGCAGACAAAGCCATCAGTTCCCGATGTCCCTGTCCCCAGCTCAGGGGCTGTGGGCACTGTGCAACTCCACACCTTGCTGTAGAGGAAGCCCTGGAGCTCCAGCTCAGCAATGCCCAGCTGCCCATCCTCCTCTGTCAGGCGCCAGCGCGCCTGGGCGAAGTAGAACTCAGTCCTCCGTGCCACGCTCACGTCCTCCGGCTGCTTACGCAGCTCCATCTTGTTGGCTCGCTGCAGCTGGAAGTCCTTGAAGCACCTGCAGCACAGAGGAGAGAGCTGGGATGTGGGAGTCCTCGAGTAAGGGGGACACAATGCTGGGGAAGGCTGAGATCATAGAATCAGAATGGTTTGGGTTGGACACCTCCCACTGTCCCAGGTTGCTCCAAGCCCCATCCAGCCTATCCTTGAATACTTCCAGGGATGGGGCAGCCACAGCTTCTCTGGGCAACCTGTGCCAGTGCCTCACCGGGAAGAATTTCTCCCTAATATCCAATCCAAACATAGTCTCAGTTTAAAGCCATTTCCCCTTGTCCTACCTGATTAGTATGTTCAGCTCCTCGCTCTCCAGCTGCAGGTCAGCTTTTTCCTGGCTCAGCTGCTGCTGCAGCCGGTGGTTCAAGTCGAGCAGGACCTCGTTTTTGCTGTCATCCTTCAAGGACTGAAGGACAGACAACCCTCAGCACCCTCTGCCCTGCAGTGGGGATCCCAGGGAGCCAGGGATGTGGGCTCACCTTCATGTTGGAGTACATCTGCTTCTCCAGCTGGCGGATCTGGGCCACGTGCTGCCTCACAGCCTCTTGCAGGTGTAGGATACTGCTGCGCTGCTCCTCAGGGTTGCTGGAGATTTCCAGCTGGAAACGCACCCGCTGCTTCTTCTCACTGTGCTCCTGGACACAGGAATAGGGCAAGGTTAGGACTGCCTGGGTGCAGTGAGTGCCACGGACACCTGGAGCCCCGTGGGTACCTTGCGTTTGGGCTCCACGTGCAGCAGCAGGTTGTTGACTATGTCGAGGATCATGGCATACTGTGCGGGGTTGGTGGAGATCTCCAGGTCGTGGTGGATCAGGGTGAAGGTGTCCACAGCTCCTGCAGGGACACAAAGGGCAAGTGGGGCCTCAACATGGCCAGATATGTCTTGGGGACCCCTCCTGTATGCAGCCCTCTGACCTCAGCAGGGCCAGAAGAGATCACTCCTGGAGTTAGCCATGGGTCAGCCCAGAGCTCTATCCCCCACAGCACACTGCCTGGCTGCACCCACCCTCCTGCTTCTTCAGCAGATCCTCCTTCTCCTGGTTGGCAGGGGTCTCAGGGGGCTTTATCTGCGTGGCCAGCTCGGGGTCGATGTCGTGGCTGTAGCTGATGTAGTACATGCGGCAGCTGCAGCGAGAGATGATCCTCTGCACCTGCTGAGTCTGCTGGGCTTCCGAGGGCTGATTCCAATCTGGGGACAGGCAGAGGGACCACAGTCAGAGTGCCGTGTCCCAGCACACTGGGACTGCACAGTGCAGGCCTTGGAGCATCAGCCACCTCCTGGAGCCACACAGGGACAGGACAGGTGCTCTCAGCTCTACCAGCCTTGGGGTCACACCCGAGTGGGACTGGAGTAGGCACAGCAGCCAGGGCTGTGGGCAGTACCTGTGGTGGTGCTGACCATGCCCCCCACTGCCTGCCCGCTCTCCATCAACTCCTGCACTGAGTCCAGGCTCCGCTGACGATGCTCCTCAATATTTTTCACCTGGGGAGGCAAGGAGGCACTGCTGGCTGTCCCCACTTTCCCTGGCTTGGCCAGGACACTGACAGCACTGCCTGTCCCCCCACATAGATCACCCACCACACACTCACCTCCAGCCAGAGCTGGCCATGCTCCCCTTCAGAGGGGCTGCTCTCTGTTGTGGCAAAGTACTGCATGCCATCCAGCAAACACGTCCAGGATGTCTTCTGCTTCAGAGTGTCCCCATACCAGGCAGGGTGGTGCTGGCACTGCAGCAGCTGTGCCTTCGCAGCAGACACGATCACACAGCCCTCTGTCTCTGCACCACGCAGAACCATCTGTGGGGGGAGAGACCCCAGGGGTCTGCTGGAGCTTTCTGGGGCAGGCACAGCCCCTGTCACAGCCAGGCCGTGGGGACAGGCAGGTACCTGGCAGTTCACCAGCTCGATGAGGCAGTTGCGGTTGTAGATGTCGTCAGTCTGGCAGGCGGCGATGCCGCAGAGCTGCTCGCTGGCCCCCGACTCCTCTTCTGTGAAAACCACAAACTTGTCCGTCTCCTCAATGAGCTTCTGCAGCATGTAGGCCCCTGGGGAAGGAGAAAGGTCAGTGTAAAGCTGTGGGGGGATGTCACAAATGTACAGAATGAAAACAGGCACAGCTTTGAGCTGTGGGCTTCCCCTTGCTCCCTTCCCCACTGTGCTCACCCCCTGAGGAGGCTCTCTCAGGCCGGCCGCTGGTGATGGGAGCGGTCACTCTGGCAGGGATGGAGTGAGCAGAGAGTGGGCCCCGCTTCAGCTTCTTGGCCTGCAGCTGTGTGTCGATCTTCAGCCCCTTCAGGGCCTCGGTGGACAGGTTACGCTTGAGCACAGCCGCTTTCTTGTAGCCATCGTAGAGGCCGAAGGCGATGTCCCGGTTCGTGGTGGTCCAGGACGCCCGTAGGTCCACCAAGTGCAGCTGATGTGTGTGGAAACCGTCGTCCCCATCACGCAGGGGCACCTCCTGGGCACAGAGGGTCAGTGCCTCAGCACAGCAAAGCCACCCCTGGCCCTGCCTCCCAGTGGCCTCATGCACTGGGACTAGGAGCCCTACGAGCCCTTCAGGCAGAACGTGTGGATTGCAGCCCAGACCACCCCAGGGACCACAGCATGGGCACAAAGTCAGGTGCTTGGTAGACTGAAGGCCCTGAAGTTCTGTCTCTTCCCCAGCCAAATCCCTTCCCCACTGCATCCAACGACCAACATCCCCTTGTCCTGGAGTTGCCACCAGGCCAGCACAAGCTGCTGTGCCCTGTTTGCAGTGGTACCTCCTCAGCCGTGCGGTTGCTGTGCCGCTGGTAGGTGAGGGAGGACAGGCTCAGCAGGTGGGTTTTCTTCACCAGGGTGTCGAGCTGGTGGTCAGCGTTCTCATCACAAGTGGAGGCCATGAGGTGCACGGTGACCTGGCTCAGGTCACTCACCATCTGCGTGATGCTCCACTCCGAAATGAGGCGTCGCATCACCGTGCCAGCTGGGGGACAGGGACAGGGGTCAGCCAGGGCCCTGCTGTACCTGTGCAAGTGCTGCTGGCAGGATTCCCACTCACCTTGTGGGATGAGCCGCTGTGTGCCCCGAGTGAAGATGTGTCCCTGGCAGCATTCCACCTGGATCCCCCGCTGCTGGGCAAAGGAGGCCCAGTAATGCACCTGAGAGGGAGCAGAGAGCAGGAGCTGAGAGTCCAGCAGAGGCAGAGCAGGGAGGGAACACCGGATTCCCAGCCCTGGGAATTACCTGCAGCCGGGGGAAGAGTGCAGTATAGGACAACTGCTTGTAATGCTGCCCCAGCTTCTTCTTGCTGGGTTTCATGTTGTTGAAGAGCTTCCCACGGCAGATGGGCCGTGTCACACTGGTCCATGTGGCCCAAAAATTCTGCATCCAGCGGAGGGTGCTGCTGTAGAGCAGGATCCGGGGCTGGGAGTACTCTGAGAATATACCCACCATCAGCCAGCACCATGGGGCCAGGACCCAACCCACAACCAGCATGCCCTGCCCTATCCCCCCAAGGGATCCCCAGGATGCTGTCAGCCACCTTTACTGGGTTGTGTCAGGTCCATCCGGATGGAGAGGTTGAGGTTCTCGGAGCGGAAGGCACGGTAGGAGTCATACTGCTGCCCCACTGGCACCTCGGGCAGGAACTCGGGGGAGCGCAGCACCACGCCGTGGTGGTCATGGGGGTTGCCATGGCACAGCCACTGCAGGTCCAGTGTCATGCACAGGTCAGGCAGNAGGGGGACACAATGCTGGGGAAGGCTGAGATCATAGAATCAGAATGGTTTGGGTTGGACACCTCCCACTGTCCCAGGTTGCTCCAAGCCCCATCCAGCCTATCCTTGAATACTTCCAGGGATGGGGCAGCCACAGCTTCTCTGGGCAACCTGTGCCAGTGCCTCACTGGGAAGAATTTCTCCCTAATATCCAATCCAAACATAGTCTCAGTTTAAAGCCATTTCCCCTTGTCCTACCTGATTAGTATGTTCAGCTCCTCGCTCTCCAGCTGCAGGTCAGCTTTTTCCTGGCTCAGCTGCTGCTGCAGCCGGTGGTTCAAGTCGAGCAGGACCTCGTTTTTGCTGTCATCCTTCAAGGACTGAAGGACAGACAACCCTCAGCACCCTCTGCCCTGCAGTGGGGATCCCAGGGAGCCAGGGATGTGGGCTCACCTTCATGTTGGAGTACATCTGCTTCTCCAGCTGGCGGATCTGGGCCACGTGCTGCCTCACAGCCTCTTGCAGGTGTAGGATACTGCTGCGCTGCTCCTCAGGGTTGCTGGAGATTTCCAGCTGGAAACGCACCCGCTGCTTCTTCTCACTGTGCTCCTGGACACAGGAATAGGGCAAGGTTAGGACTGCCTGGGTGCAGTGAGTGCCACGGACACCTGGAGCCCCGTGGGTACCTTGCGTTTGGGCTCCACGTGCAGCAGCAGGTTGTTGACTATGTCGAGGATCATGGCATACTGTGCGGGGTTGGTGGAGATCTCCAGGTCGTGGTGGATCAGGGTGAAGGTGTCCACAGCTCCTGCAGGGACACAAAGGGCAAGTGGGGCCTCAATATGGCCAGAAATGTCTCGGGGACCCCTCCTGTATGCAGCCCTCTGACCTCAGCAGGGCCAGAAGAGATCACTCCTGGAGTTAGCCATGGGTCAGCCCAGAGCTCTATCCCCCACAGCACACTGCCTGGCTGCACCCACCCTCCTGCTTCTTCAGCAGATCCTCCTTCTCCTGGTTGGCAGGGGTCTCAGGGGGCTTTATCTGCGTGGCCAGCTCGGGGTCGATGTCGTGGCTGTAGCTGATGTAGTACATGCGGCAGCTGCAGCGAGAGATGATCCTCTGCACCTGCTGAGTCTGCTGGGCTTCCGAGGGCTGATTCCAATCTGGGGACAGGCAGAGGGACCACAGTCAGAGTGCCGTGTCCCAGCACACTGGGACTGCACAGTGCAGGCCTTGGAGCATCAGCCACCTCCTGGAGCCACACAGGGACAGGACAGGTGCTCTCAGCTCTACCAGCCTTGGGGTCACACCCGAGTGGGACTGGAGTAGGCACAGCAGCCAGGGCTGTGGGCAGTACCTGTGGTGGTGCTGACCATGCCCCCCACTGCCTGCCCGCTCTCCATCAACTCCTGCACTGAGTCCAGGCTCCGCTGACGATGCTCCTCAATATTTTTCACCTGGGGAGGCAAGGAGGCACTGCTGGCTGTCCCCACTTTCCCTGGCTTGGCCAGGACACTGACAGCACTGCCTGTCCCCCCACATAGATCACCCACCACACACTCACCTCCAGCCAGAGCTGGCCATGCTCCCCTTCAGAGGGGCTGCTCTCTGTTGTGGCAAAGTACTGCATGCCATCCAGCAAACACGTCCAGGATGTCTTCTGCTTCAGAGTGTCCCCATACCAGGCAGGGTGGTGCTGGCACTGCAGCAGCTGTGCCTTCGCAGCAGACACGATCACACAGCCCTCTGTCTCTGCACCACGCAGAACCATCTGTGGGGGGAGAGACCCCAGGGGTCTGCTGGAGCTTTCTGGGGCAGGCACAGCCCCTGTCACAGCCAGGCCGTGGGGACAGGCAGGTACCTGGCAGTTCACCAGCTCGATGAGGCAGTTGCGGTTGTAGATGTCGTCAGTCTGGCAGGCGGCGATGCCGCAGAGCTGCTCGCTGGCCCCCGACTCCTCTTCTGTGAAAACCACAAACTTGTCCGTCTCCTCAATGAGCTTCTGCAGCATGTAGGCCCCTGGGGAAGGAGAAAGGTCAGTGTAAAGCTGTGGGGGGATGTCACAAATGTACAGAATGAAAACAGGCACAGCTTTGAGCTGTGGGCTTCCCCTTGCTCCCTTCCCCGCTGTGCTCACCCCCTGAGGAGGCTCTCTCAGGCCGGCCGCTGGTGATGGGAGCGGTCACTCTGGCAGGGATGGAGTGAGCAGAGAGTGGGCCCCGCTTCAGCTTCTTGGCCTGCAGCTGTGTGTCGATCTTCAGCCCCTTCAGGGCCTCGGTGGACAGGTTACGCTTGAGCACAGCCGCTTTCTTGTAGCCATCGTAGAGGCCGAAGGCGATGTCCCGGTTCGTGGTGGTCCAGGACGCCCGTAGGTCCACCAAGTGCAGCTGATGTGTGTGGAAACCGTCGTCCCCATCACGCAGGGGCACCTCCTGGGCACAGAGGGTCAGTGCCTCAGCACAGCAAAGCCACCCCTGGCCCTGCCTCCCAGTGGCCTCATGCACTGGGACTAGGAGCCCTACGAGCCCTTCAGGCAGAACGTGTGGATTGCAGCCCAGACCACCCCAGGGACCACAGCATGGGCACAAAGTCAGGTGCTTGGTAGACTGAAGGCCCTGAAGTTCTGTCTCTTCCCCAGCCAAATCCCTTCCCCACTGCATCCAACGACCAACATCCCCTTGTCCTGGAGTTGCCACCAGGCCAGCACAAGCTGCTGTGCCCTGTTTGCAGTGGTACCTCCTCAGCCGTGCGGTTGCTGTGCCGCTGGTAGGTGAGGGAGGACAGGCTCAGCAGGTGGGTTTTCTTCACCAGGGTGTCGAGCTGGTGGTCAGCGTTCTCATCACAAGTGGAGGCCATGAGGTGCACGGTGACCTGGCTCAGGTCACTCACCATCTGCGTGATGCTCCACTCCGAAATGAGGCGTCGCATCACCGTGCCAGCTGGGGGACAGGGACAGGGGTCAGCCAGGGCCCTGCTGTACCTGTGCAAGTGCTGCTGGCAGGATTCCCACTCACCTTGTGGGATGAGCCGCTGTGTGCCCCGAGTGAAGATGTGTCCCTGGCAGCATTCCACCTGGATCCCCCGCTGCTGGGCAAAGGAGGCCCAGTAATGCACCTGAGAGGGAGCAGAGAGCAGGAGCTGAGAGTCCAGCAGAGGCAGAGCAGGGAGGGAACACCGGATTCCCAGCCCTGGGAATTACCTGCAGCCGGGGGAAGAGTGCAGTATAGGACAACTGCTTGTAATGCTGCCCCAGCTTCTTCTTGCTGGGTTTCATGTTGTTGAAGAGCTTCCCACGGCAGATGGGTCGTGTCACACTGGTCCATGTGGCCCAAAAATTCTGCATCCAGCGGAGGGTGCTGCTGTAGAGCAGGATCCGGGGCTGGGAGTACTCTGAGAATATACCCACCATCAGCCAGCACCATGGGGCCAGGACCCAACCCACAACCAGCATGCCCTGCCCTATCCCCCCAAGGGATCCCCAGGATGCTGTCAGCCACCTTTACTGGGTTGTGTCAGGTCCATCCGGATGGAGAGGTTGAGGTTCTCGGAGCGGAAGGCACGGTAGGAGTCATACTGCTGCCCCACTGGCACCTCGGGCAGGAACTCGGGGGAGCGCAGCACCACGCCGTGGTGGTCATGGGGGTTGCCATGGCACAGCCACTGCAGGTCCAGTGTCATGCACAGGTCAGGCAGGTGCAGGAAGCAGCAGTCATCATATCTGAATGCAGAAAGAGAACCCAGTCACCCCCCAGAACTGGTGAGGGCCCCCCATGCTCGTGGCCCCACACTCACTTGGAGGCTGTCCGGACATTGATATCCAGGTTGCCCTTGAAGACAAACTGCCCGGGCTTCCAGTGGAAGGAGAGCTGGCTCCACTCCCAGTGCATGTTCTCCGTGGTGTTGTAGGGGTCCTGCAAGGGCAGGCGTGAGGAGAGGGAGGTGTGAGCTGACCCCACACCATATTGCTCCCCAGTCCAGCAGCACCCACCTCGGTGGCCAGCTGGTGCAGGTTGGCCTGTTCAATGTCCATGTGCCAGTCTCCATGGAAGAGAAGGCGGCTCTTGTCCCACCAGGGCAATGGGGCACTGGGGTCCTCTGAGGGCTTGGTGAGGAGATCCACACACTGGCCGATCAGGGTCCAGGCCGGGTCCCAGCAGGGCCCCCACACGATGGTGTACTGGGAGATCACAGCTGGGGACACAGAGGCTGGCTCAGCCATTTGCCCTGTCCCTACCCCACCACAGACCCCCACATTCCTCCAGGTCTTACAGTGAAAGTCATGGTAGAACTTCAAGGGTGGCATGTTCCTCTCCACCGTGGCATCGCCCCAGGGCAGCCCCAGCTTCAGGACCTGGCGGCGCCGGGAGCAGGCCTGGCCGCACTGCTCGGCTCCGAGCAGCCGGCCGGAGAGCTGCCAGTTCCGGATCTCAAACAGGTACCGGGGGTAGTCACGGATCCGCACTGCGGGTGGAGGAAGGGCTGAGGGAGGGGCAGCAAAGAGACAGGCAGTCTCCCACTCTGGGCCAGAGTAGGAGCCATTGTCCTGTCACATCTCTGCTTCCTTCCCGCTTCCTTTGAACCTCCAAAAACTGTCTTCCCTCCCTGGTTACACACCACGTGGTGCCAGGCCACACAGCCATCATGCTGTCCCCCAAGGGCACCCTCCCACAAAGCAACTCACCAAAGAAGCTGCCAACCGTGCCCTTCATCATGCGGCACCACTGGGTGACCATCTCCAGACCCTCTGGGGGGAATGGGCTGATGTCATCCATGTCCCTCATCTGCTCCAACACACGCTCCGTGCCGTGGAAGGACTCATCAGCCATGGCCACCAGCTCCAGGTGCGCCAGGGTCCAGGTGAGGAGGGCCCTCCTCATGGGCGTGTTGGCGTAGAGGCGCCGCGAGCGCTGGATGTAGATCTCGATGTTCTTCTTCTCCAGCGAGGCGTAGAGCTCCTCGATCTTGCGGGCAGGCAGCAGCTCCCCGTGCTGCTTGCGCAGCGCAGCCACCTTGGCGTCCAGCAGCTGCAGGCGCTTGGCGCTCTCCTTGCTCTCGTCCTTCATCAGCTCGTAGTTGTCTCGCAACTTGACCTCAAAGACGTCATCCAGGAAGACCCAGGAGAAGTGGGTGACTTTGAGCAGGAGGTCGGGGGGCAGGGCCGTGCTGGCGGGGCGCCCGGGCCGGTGCAGGCCCTTCAGCCACTTCTGCACGCCCACGGCAGCGTCCAGCGTGTGGGAGAAGTCGTACTGGTAGGGGAACTCGATGGTCACGCTGGCGAAGGAGAAGGCCCAGCCGCGGTTGCGGAGGGTGCGCAGGGTGGGGAAGGCGTCGCGGTGCCGCACGACCTCCTCCAGCTCCGGCAGCAGCTTCACCTCCACCTCCTTGAAGCTGAAGATGCTGTGTCCATCAAAGCCAGCGGCCAGCTCAGGGCAGTAGCCGTGCAGGGCACCGCCGTGCCAGCTGACCGAGGTCCGTTCTGCAGCCAGGCTGATGTAGTTGGCCTCAGAGACAAAGGCTGTGAGCTTGGCAGAGCTCAGCTCCAGGGACAGGGACAGGAGTCTTTTAGGAGGGGGCCCTTTTGGCTGGAGGGGCGCAGGTGACTCAGTAGGGGTGGCTGGGTGGGACATGGGGCTCTCTGGGGGCAGGGAGGGAAGCGTCCTGTGGCCGAGGGCGCTCCGCAAGGCTTCGTGGCACTGCAGGGTGGCCAGGGTGTGATGGTACAGGTGCATGTGGTCAGGTGGGCTCCACAGCACTGCCAGACCCTCGCTGCACTGCACCTGCACCAGAGAGAGTGATCAGGCACCACGTCACTGCCAGGGCCAGCACAGAACAGCCCCGTCCTCCCCCCAGCACCTTTCGTGCCAGCCAATCCTCCCCCTGCCCCATCTATCCCCAGAACAGGACAAAGCAGTGGCCCAACAGCCAAACCAACCTCCAGGGAGCGGATGCTGCTGTGGTAGGTGACAGAGAGCACGGAGACGTTGGCCACCGGGTTGGGGATGGCAGGAGCTTTGCAGCACGGCTGCATCTTCTCAGTGATGCTCTTCACCAAGGCCAGCACCATGCCCTGGACGCTGAGCGTGCAGCTCTCAGCACTTCCCAGGACAGTCAGCGTGTCCAGCCGCAGCTCTAGGGCACCTGGAGAGACAGCATGTCAGTGCTGGAGGCACAGAGGAGGCACAGCACAACATGCCAGGTTCCTCTGACTGCAGGGTTATTCCAGGACAGCCATCTGGGATCAGCTTAGATGCTACCTACCCACTATGGCCGAGAGTGTGAAAAGGTTCACATCCTCCACCTTCAGATCCACCTTCCAGAGCAACCCCCAGGGCTCGCTGGAGGCAGAGGGCGGCTGCTTGGCAAGTTCAGCCCCACCAGGCTGTGGGCAGAACAGGGGCAGGACCCTGGCCAGGCACTCAGTGCAGGTGTCAGACGACTCCACTTGCAGCCCCCGGATGGTGCAATCCAGGAAGAGTGTATCTGACTGGGCACTGGACATGCCCAGGGGTTGGTTGTAGCTGCCCTGTAGGACAAACAGGATGATCACTCTCAGGCTGCAGGACATCCCTGTGCCACCACACATCCCTGTGCCACCACACATCCCTGTGCCACCCACATGGAGTATGAGACTGAAAGCCACCCTTTGGTCCCTCAGCTTGCCCCTCACCTGGAGGTTGAAGGAGTCGAGGATGAGGGCTTCTCCCCACACATGCATGTTGGGGGGATGTGGGGCACGCTGGATGTGGGAGTCGTTGCCCACTCGCCAGCACAGGTGGTCCACGGCCAGCACCGCTCGCTGGTGCACGCTCTGTGGCCGCAGGTGCTGGTAGTCTGTGGGCACAGAGGAGGGGGGGGAGTGCAGGCAAGACTCACCCAAACATGGGCATCCCAGACACAACCAGGCAGGGATGCACAGCCCCTGGCCACACACACACACATACACACACAGGCAGCACAGCAGCAGCATGACCCTCTCCATTCCCACCCTGCTGCCTCTCTGGCAGACCCCAAGAAGAGCCCAGCACCTCCCTGATCCAGCCTGTACCTGCAGAGATGGAGTTGAAGCCCAAGGCGAAGGGTGGCGTGTCCCCCAGCTGCACGGACACATTGACGTTGGACAGCGAGGCACACAGGATGATGGGCGCTAGGATTTGGGGATAGCTCCTGCACGGGACAAGCAGGGACGGGCTGTTACTGGGAGCTGTGTGCCACAGAGCCTGGCAGGGAGCATGCCCAGAGGGATGTCCTCTCTGCAGAGGCTCCCTGATCACCTCCCGACCAGCCTCCCCATCCCACAGGTGGTGCACAGATAAGGTGCTGAGTGCCCAGGCACCATGCCGGAGCGTGACCAGCAAGAGGAAACAAGCTGTGATACCAGCAGCTGCACTGAGGCCAAGTTTACCTTTCCTTGTGCCCTTGGCTGGGGACAGGCACCGCCTGGCACCTGTATTCCTGTGCCAACAGGCCCAGCCAGTGTGAAAACTCTTGGTGACGATAGTGGATGATGCAGGTGTTGAGCAGCACAGCAGCCGAGAGGTCAATGGCTGTGACCTAGAGCAGGGAAAGGGCCAGGTGGCAAAAAACTCATGCCAGGAGCCAAACCAGCCACCCCCAGGGGACAGAGTGTGCCCAGCCTCGCTCACCTGCACACTGGTCTTTAGGGAGTTGAGGCACACGATGCGCTGGCGGCTCTGGGACAGGAGAAGGCCATCTGGGGGGACAGAGGAGCACAAATGAGGGGTGGTAGAGGGCAGTGACGGCAGCCCTGTCCCATCGGTGCCCTCCTGTCTACTTGCCCTCCAGCTGGAGGTCTACACTCATTTGGTCCAGGTCTGAGGTGGGCGTGAAGTTGCGCAATGGGATTTGCTCCTCTTCACGCTGATATAGAAACTGCAGCAGCTTCAGGCTCCAGGTGAGGTGCCTGGAAGACACAGGGAGTCACTGCCAGGAGAGAACTGCACTGTCATGTCCTGCATCTCCCTGTCTCTCATCACCAGCTGACCAGCATGCTGGCATGGACAAACACAACAGCCCAGCTGCAGCACAGCCCAGCGCTCTCATCCCATCGCCTGAGGATCCTGTCAGCTGTCCTACTGGACAACCAGCTCACGTGCCTTCCTCCCTCCCCAAGAGCCCAGCCCCAGGCCCAGCTCAGTCCTTCCCACTGGAGTGGGCTCTAGGACTTGCTCTCTGAAGTCTAGCAGAGCCAAGGGACAAGAAGGGAATGGCACAGTTGTCCCCAGGTCCATGTCCCCAGCATTACTTTGGACTCGGACAGCCTGCCCCTCACCTCTTCTGGCTGTTCATGGACAGCACCATGCTGGTGTTCTCCAGCTTCATCTCCACCCTCCTGGGGATGAGCTTCAGTGTGTCCTTGCTCAGCAGAGACAGGGATTTTGAGGGCTCTCCTGGGCCTGGAGAAGGACAGGGAGAGTCACAGGAAGGACTCGCCCAAACCCCCCCACTCAGGAGCGGGAGGGAGTGATCCCACAGCCAAATCCCTCTGGCTCCAGTGCAACTATGGGGGCCACCAGCCCCTGCCCTGCCCCAAACTTGTTCCTGTCCTCGTCCTGACCTGTGCTGGGCTCTTCCCCCATGCTGCTGTGCTGTGCCCCAGCGGTGACGTGGTGCAGGAGGGTGCTGCAGAAAAGCCCCTCGTGCAGCTCTGCCTGCAGCGTGCGGACGCAGAGCCGGACGCCCACCAAGCGCCGCTTGCTGCTGACCTCCAGGGAGAGGGAGAGTGCCAGGGCCAGCTCTGCCAGGCACGTGTCATCCTGTGCACAGGGGACACAGCAAGGAGCACACAGGGAGCCACACAGTGCCTTCCCAGTGCATGCTGCAGGTGGAGAGCTGGGAACAGCAGAGAGCCCAGCACCTGGCAGCATCACCCAGCCTCAGGGACACCCTGGGACAGGTCCTCAGTGTGTCCCAGAGAGCCAGTGCCCAGGTTCCAAGTGTGGAATTTCTCCCTCCTCCAGCACTCACCAGCTGGCTGCTCCGGAGGACTTTGCTGTTCACCTTTGTCAGGCTCACCTCACATGTCAGGCTGGAGAGAGCAGAGAACAGGAGGAGGATGTGGGTCTTGCTGCTGCCAAAACAAGTTCCTGCCCTCTTTCCTGTGGGACACAGGGAGCCCCAGGTCCCTGCTCCAAGTGCTCCCAAAAGCAGAGCATGCCCTAACTCCATGCACGCCACATTATTTAGAGAATACACAAGTCAAGCTTCCTGTGACAGGAAAAGGAACCAGGCCAGCCTCAGAGGAGGTTAATGCGTCACACCACAGGTGACATGGGATGCTGCTGAGTGGGACAGAGAGAGGAGAGACACAAGGCTGGGGTCAGAGGAGCTTCTCTGCCCTGGAAACAGACAGGGGTACGAGCACAGCATTACCTCTTCTCATTGCCATTCAGGAGGAGACGTGTCTGGCTGGCCTGGATGTGCCAGAGAGACTCTGAGGTGGCCACGTGCAGAACCATGATGTTGATGGAATCCATGTGGATGGAAAAGAGCTGGGGGGAAGGTGCTGCTGTGAGGGATATCCGACAGCAGCGCAGCCCACAGCAGCCTCTCACCGAGCCAGTGCCTCACCTGGCTAAGGAGCCTCAGCAGGGGGGGTTTAAGGGTCAGGTCTGTCCTGCTTTCATTTCCATCAGTTTCTCTGGGAGCCTCCGGGACGGATGGCTGGAACCCAGGGCCTTTCTGGAGATCCGTGCGGATTCGCACCTCGCCAAAACACAGCTCGAAGTAGCGCCTGGGGAGGAACAGCACAGGCAGCTCTGACATGAGCTCGCACTTGGCACACCTGGCCCTGGCACCAGGGATTTCCCCTACCCCAGGGACGTGCAGGACCAGCACAAGGGCACCCACAAGACACTATCACCTCCAAGCATGGGTCACTCCCTCACAGAGCTGACCACAGGGCAATAAGGATGGCAGAAAGGTGTAAAGGCAGCAGGATGGCAAGCAGGGCGAGGGGTGAGGCAGACCCCCAAAGGGAGCAGGCAGGGAGCTGGGGTGGGGGCACGTACGGCAGCTCCCGGCTCAGTTTGCTGGAGATCCAGACGTTGTCGATCTCCTGTAAGGACACACAGGTAGGTCAGAGAAGAAACAACTTGGCTCTGCCTTGTGATGCTCATCTTAACAATCCCACTCCACTCCCAGTGCCTGGGACCATGCAAGGAGCAGCCAAAACCCCAAGTCTGGCCATGGGAGGAAGGGACTGGCACCAGCCATCGGGCTGCTCAACAGGAGAGTGGCTCCATGGATTTGCTGCCAGCCTGGAAGTGACAGCAACCACGCACCCTGCCTTGTCTGGCAGCGACCACCCCTCACCCAGGTACCCACCACAGTCTGCTGCTCCCGCTGGAACTTGAGGCTGATGTTCTGGGCCCAGAAGAAGCCAAAGGAGCCGATCTTCAGCTCTGCATGAAGCTTCTGCCGGCACCAGGTGACAGCCAGGCGACATGCCAGCCATCTGTGGGGACAGGAGGAAGGCCAGGGTCAGCCTCCCCTCTGAGGATGAGGTCTAGGGATGCTCTTTGTTCTTTGAGCACCAGCTCCAGCACCCACAGGTGGATAGGAGCTCCCAGAGACTCACGGTGGGGAACAGACCCTGCAGGACCACCCCCAACAATCCCTGACTGCCCCCTCCCAAGACCAGAGGCTTCCACACCCTGCTGGCACCCGATGCCCACCCCTGTGAGCTCCTCTGAACTTTTCCAAGCCCCCAAGCCTCTGACACCAAGCTCTATAACCCCCCAGTCCCCTGCAGCTTCCCCTCCACACCTGTCTCCCAGCCCTGCGAGCCCCCCAAATTCCTGACACCCCTCCACGCCCTC
>VYZP01025662.1:25388-59550 GCA_013400635.1 Hypocryptadius cinnamomeus
AGGGACAGTGAGGACACGGGGATGGGGACACAGGGACAGTGAGGACACGGGGATGGGGACACAGGGACAGCGGGATAGGGACACAGGGACAGAGGAGACATGGGGATGGGGACACAGGGACAGTGAGGCCGTACTGGCATCGGGACAGTGGGACACTGGGATGGAGACAGAGGGACAGAGGGGACACGGGGATGGGGACACAGGAACAGCAGCATGGGGACACAGGGACAGCAGGGACACGGGGATGGGGACAGAGGGACAGCGGGGACACAGGTATGGGGACACAGGGACAGAGGGGACACGGGGATGGGGACACAGGGACAGAGGGGACATGGGGATGGGGATGCAGGGACAGTGGGGCCGCACTGGCATCGGGACAGTGGGACACCGGGATGGAGACACGAACAGCAGGGACACAGGGATGGGGACAGAGGGACACCAGGATGGGGACAGGGATGCACCGCGGTGGCATCGGCATGGAGACAGCGGGGACACCGGGATGGCACCAGCACGGGCACAGGGATGACACCTTTGGCTTGGCTTTGTGCTAACAGCGGGGACACCAGGATGGCACTGGGATGGGGAAACAAATGACACCCAGCTGGCACCAGGACGGAGAGTGGAGTGACACCGGGATGGGGACAGGAGTGACACTGGGTCAGGCACTGGGATGGAGTTGGGGGGGTGACACAGCAGGTCCAGTACTGAAATGGAGTGAGGAGCAGGGGTCATGACACCAGGTCTGGCCCCCAGTGCCAGAAATCCCCTGCATCCCCCACACAAACAGCCACACCACAGGGCAGAGTTCAGCACTTTTATGGCCCCAGGTCCTTGCAGGGCACAAGAGGCAGTTTGGGGTACAGCCAGGGGTACAGCTCCCAGGAACAGGAGTCCTTTAAAGGCAAGGTCCTTGGACAGAATGGGCTGCAAAGGGACAGGGTGGGAGCCTGGGAATTTGTTTTGGGTCAGGTCTGGATGTTTGGCTTGGCTTTGTGCTAATTTGGGATGTTCAGACCTGCTTTGTGACGATCTAGGATGTTGGGTTCTGTCGTGGGTCAGGTCTGGGCATTGGGATCTGCTTTGTAGTGGTTTTGGAATGTTGGGAGCTGCTTTGGGTCCGGTCTGGACACTGGGGCTTGTTTAGTGTCAGATTTGGGACAATGGGATCTGCTCCACTTTGAATTCAGGACATCGGGATCTGCTTTGTGCTGGGGCCCTGTGTCAGTGGTGTGTGTCAGTCCTGGGTGTGTGTCAGTCCCAGGGCGGGGACAGGAGCCATCCCCTGGGCTCAGCAGTCCCAAACACAGCAGGGCAGCACCCAAAAGCTCAGCATCAGTCTGTCTGTCCCTCACAACTCTGCGTGGTACTGCTCCATTTGGAAGGCCTCGCTGGGCTGCATGAAGATGCCCTCCATCACCTTCCAGTAGTTATTCTGGCTGGAGGCGGCCATGCCGTGCACCTCCTTCTGCCCGTGGATGGGCCGCCCGTACTGCTCCCCGGTCACCGAGAGGAAGACGTCGGTGGAGGTGTGCTGGAAGCGCACCTCGTCGTCCCGCACCCAGTAGGTCCCGCTGCACACCACTGTCCAGTCGTCCAGGTAGTCGCCCTCGCCGGCCTCCCCGAATGCACTCACCTCCTGGGGGTGAAGAACAGCTCATTTGGGGCTGAGATGAATAAATGGGAGGGTTGAGGTGAGCAGAGGGACTTGGTTGTGACTGAGGCTCTGGTTGGGATTCAGGCACTGGCAGGGCATTGGGGAGCTGGGAGGGAGTGGGGAACAAGGTGGGACTGGCAGGGACCCAGCTGGGACCAGGGAACAAGGCAGTGCTGGTAGGGACCCAGCCTGAGCTGGGGAACAAGATGGGACCGGTGGGGACATGGGGGACACATCTGGGGCCAGGAATTAGGAAATGCTAGTAGACATATGGGGGATCTGGTTGGGAGAACCTAGGAGACTAACTGGGGAATAAGGGGGGACTGGCAGTAACATGAGGGACGAGGGGACCCCAGGCAGGATGGGTAGGGACAGGCACAACCCAGGAGGGACTCGGGACCCGCCAAGAGCCGAATGACAAGGCAGGCCCCGTCATGCCCAGGGAAGCACACCGAGCCCGGGGACCCGGGCTGGCGATCCCCGGCCGGTACCTGGTTCCCGGAGAGCGGCGAGGTGAAGCGGTGGCTGTGCAGGTTGCGGCCGGTGCCCAGGTGCGTGAGGCGGATGGCCTGCCCGCAGCGCACCGGCGTGCCCCGCTGGCACACGGCGGCCGTGCGGCCCCGCACCCGCCAGTAGCTGTTCCCGTCATCCGCCGCCGACACCCCGGTCACCGACTGCTGCCCGCTGCCTGCGGAGGAGGGAGAACCACCATCACCCGCAGCTCAGCCCACCGCGGGAGCCGGGGGCAGCGCGGGGGGACGCGCCCGTTACCGGAGCCGTAGCGCACATCGTGCGAGTGCAGCCGCACGTTGTGNCCGAGGTTGGTGTCGGGCTGCGCCGCGGGCCCCGGTGCGGGGATGAAGCGGCGGTGGTGGCCGTGGGTGGGGCTGGCGGCAGCAGGAGCCTCCCGGGGCGGCGGCGGGCAGGGCCCGGAGGAGGCCAGGCGGTGGCCGGGGTCGAGGGTGGCTCCCCCGGGGCCGGGAGGTGCCGCAGCCCCCGCCCGCTGCTGCAGCGGGGCCGCGGGGTAGCGCTGGCACGGTGGGAAGAGCTGTGGATGTGCAGGCGATGGCGTGGGGAGCATCGGGATGCTTTTCATGGAGTGGGGAAAAGGGTCTGACCTTCGTTTCTCACCACACTGGTGGTCCTGGATGTCCCTGCGCTGTAGGTGTGATTCCCAGACCTCCGCATTAGGCTTTCCAAACTTATGGTGAGGTGCTCCCTGAAAAGCCGAAGGCCTGGGAAAGCACTTTTGGGTTTAATAAATGACTGAAAGGTGGCAAACGATTGGTGCTCATAGGGGAGTGAGGTTATTGTGGAGTTTCATAGTCATCTCTGCTGTTTTTTGGTTTTTTTCCCCCTGGATACGATGATGTGGAGAAGGAAGGTTACTCCTAAATTATTTAGGATAACTAAATTGTGAGGTTGCACGGACCAGATAACACTGGGTGGGAGTTCTGGTGTGGTAAATGAGATATGGCAGAAGGTGTAAGGAAGGTAACAAACATCATAAAATTGGCTCTATATCAGCTCTTATTCAAGGAAGAGCAGTAGGTGTCTCAACAATTGTTTCTTTTAAAATTGCTTCGACACCCTGTTGTAGCCTAAGAGGGATATTTTGAAATTACTTTAAAGGAGGAGAGAATGAAATAGAAAACATTGTTATGCTGCTGAGTAAATGTTTGGCAGTTTGTGTCCTGGCAATTCTGGTTAGACCGTCCCAAAAAGGGAGCGCTGGAATATGCAGGGGCAGGAGCAGAGCAGGTTTTTTGGGCAAGCAAAACCTTCATGTCCTCACCTTAGGGGAGAAGCTTGCTGGCAGGAGATACGATCCAGGTGCCTGAAGTCATGGGCAGGTCAGAGAAAGCGAGGAGGGAGCATCAGTTTTCTGTTTCTGACCGGAAATTATGATGCAGCAGGGCTAAAATAAACAGGCGGAAACGCTCTTTCACACAACGTGCTATTAAATGTGTCACCCTGCCACAGGACGTGCTGCCACCTGATAGCATCAGGGGCGGTGGGACCAGCAGCAGCATTAAAACCAACAAAGCAGGTATGGGAAGTTCCTGAGCTGTGGTGGCTGCCTGGACTTTCCCCATCATTGGTCCCCAGTCATCACTTCCCCCTGTGTTCCTCCCACTGAGCAGGGTGGGAGTGTCAGGTTTTGATGCAGACTTCAGAAATCTGCAAAACAGCTGTAAAAGCTAAATATAAAATGATATATTGCTGATGTCAGGGCTGACAGGCCCCAGTGGCCATCAGAAGTCCATGTGGATACCAAGAAATGCCTGTGAGGAAGAGCTCAGCATTGAGGTGCCTGTGAGGGTAGTTTCTCGTGCTGTGAGTGCCTTGCAGTGCTTCACAGGGATGTTTCTGTTAGGCTTATAAGCTTCAAATCAAAAGATGCCAAAATGATTTTGTCTGAGTTCTGTGGTGGGACACAGCCTGAAGATCATTGCTTAGTTATTGGTGTTAAATCCACACATTCCAGGCCAACCATGGCTTGCTTTTTTTTTTATTTTAAGAATACTGATATTGATTTAACTGAGAAATTCACTGAGAGCTTCAGGGGGTGAAAGAGTGGTGTTATCTTTGCAGTTCATTTGGGTTTTTCCTTGTCAGATGTTTGTTGTCAGTCTTGGACTCCTGTGGATGTACTTGGACTGTGCTAAAATTAATTTCATGAGCATTTAATTGGCAAAATTAATAGATTTGGCTTCCTTAGGTTCTGCATTTTGAGTCGAGTTCCCCAGCTCTCGTATTCCCACAGAGCTTTCTGAATCCTCTGCAGTTTGACCCTTTGAAATGTGGCCGTGAGAGCTGATATTCAGTGGTGGCTTTGGCAGTGTGGTTCCCTGGAGCTGTGTGATCCTAAATGGACTGTGAGTTGAATCATGAAGTGGCAGAGGTTAGAACCATCCCTACCCAAGCACTCTCCTCCTCCAAAAAACCTCACAAAACAAGTGTTAATGTGGGATTGATGTCGTTTCTTCCACAAAGGATGGGGAGAAGTCAAGGGCTGTGTTTGCTGCACCCATGCTCTCCTAAAACCAAGGTGAGCACCTGGCTTTGTTGGTTTGTGTATTCACACTGCTGTCCTGAGGTTGATTGCTGAATAATAAATATATCTTGCTCTGAGCACACTGCTTGGTTATTCTCTGAACACCACTGAGGTCTCCTGCCTTAGGTGACGTCCCTGTAGCTGGGACAGTGTCAGATGCTTCTGCTTTCTCTCACCCCACAACTGCTCAGGTGAAGCTCTTGAGGGACTTTTCTGTTCCCTGTGTCCATTCACACACTGGATGTGTGAATGATTTCTGAAATCCTCAGGCTCTCCCAAAGCAGCATTTGTTCTAAAGGCCCTGCCTCACCTCACAGACTCTGTGGCCGATGTCCATCTTGGTCCTGCCCTGATCAGAACCCAGCGGTCCCAGTTAGAAGAAGCTTGTGGACTCTGGATCAGTGCCACTGTGCCCTTGAGCTGAGCAAAGTGCAGACACTCCTGATCAAAACAGCTGGGCTGGCCCAGCACTCCTTGGTCCAGAGTCTTTGAACCCTCCTCAGGTCTCTCCCTGTGTGACCACACCAAGTTCTGCCTCTGCACTTCTGCCCACTTCCCTGGCTTGTGTTGTTTCAAATTAAGTCCTCCCTGGCACAGGGGGTGGGAGAGGCACCTTTAATCAATATCTGATTTAATATCTTGCATCTCTTTTCCATGCTAAGTGACATCCCTGCTGTCCTGAGGTGAATTTTGCTGGAGCTGAAAGCACCTGGGTTTGTGGGTGGCTGGCTCGTGGGGAACCTGCTTGGCTGGATCATTAAATAAGATGGTTTTCTCAAGTCCTCTTTGTTCCCTATGTCCAGACAAATTTGAATTGACATGGAGTAAAATTGCCAGGAGATTTTAGAGCAAGTGATGAGGAAGAAAGTTGGAATCGTGAGTTAAACATTTCACTGGCAGAGAATGGTGAAACTGGATGTGGTGCTTTGTCATGGTAGGTTTGTGTATTGATCATGGGCAGGAGATAAATGAGGTTATTAGACTTGGAAATGCTCTAGGAAAAGCCACTCAGCCTGCAGGTTTGTGCATGTTAATACACCCTGGTGAATACCTGGAGCAGGAGGATTGGTGAGAAAGTGTGAAGTTGACAGAATATTCAGACACAGGCTGGTAAACATAATCCCTGTTTCTGTATTATGTGTACTCACATGATTCATCAGTGCCATTTGCATCAGGACCACACATTTGACTGGCATCAGTGCTGCCCTCTGAGGTGGTATTTCTGAGAGGATTGCTTAAATACAACTGTTTAACTTCTCAAATGTCCTCTCGAGGATGGGGATCCCACACTGAACCAGAGCAACCATGTCCTGGCTGGATGCAGAGCAGTAGCCTTGGCCTGCTGTGATTTCTGCTTGTCTGGAGCATCCTGCGTTGAAGTTGGCCACAGCCACATACTCTGCAGCCAAGGAGCATGAGCTGCTCTCTCCACTCGTGTCTGAAATCTGGCAGAGGTCTTCCCCTCATCTTTGTTGTGAGTTTTCTTTAATGAGATATGGATGACATGTTCCTTCGGAGCTGCTCGTATTTTAAGACTTAAAAGATCATCCAAGATCAGCCTTGGACCTTTTCATTCTAACTGAGCACTAAGTCCCTGTTTTTCTCCAAGTTGTTGTGTTTGTGCAGCAGATGTGTGGATCTTGGGGCAGAACAAGAAATCTGCACACGAGAAGTGTCATGGCAAAGCCTTGATTGGGTTGTTCTGCATGGGACTGATTTCCTTCAGCAGGTTGTTTGCAGTGGGGAAATAATCATGGGAATGTTTTAAATCATATTTGTTTAGGTATCGTCCCCTGCCATATGGAATTCTTTTCTCATCTTTTTTTCCTCTGTTGTTTTGGCGTGTTTGTGTGTTGAATTACATCAGATGTAATTTAACATGGAGGTTTTGGCTTTAGATCTGACACTTCTGAACTGCTTTTTGTACTGCTCCATCCCAAAGGCCTGTACTTCTTCCTGGGCTGGCGTTTTCATCCTCTCAGCTATTTGAGGAGTTGATTTGGTTTTCCTCATAGCTGACTCTTGTAAGGTTCAGTTGTTTTGATGTATGTAAAAAGGAGATAAAAAAAAAAAACTTCCTTCGAAAATTTCAAAAATATCAGTGAGTTTGTAACCACCAGAAGTGGAAGGCTCAGAGAGACAGAACTTGGCAAACACTTTCCTTTGTGCCAAGCTTGATTTATGTTGTGTCCAGAAATCCCAGCTGGGAAAAGCATCAAACAAAAGGTTCTCGATATAAAAAATACACTGGTTTTGTAGTTTTCTTGTTGCTTCCTCAACTGGATGGAGGCCTCTGGCATGGAACATCCTGGCTGTGGCTCTGGTTTGTGGGCAGCCACAAACCCCCTGCCCCAGCCCAGGACCCCCAACCTCTCTCCAGTTTGCTCTGTGGGCTCTGCAAAGTCACTGACAGACGGCCACTGTGGCTCAATCGAGGCCCTTTTCAGGGTCACCCTGGCTTTGTTAACTGAGTGAGGGTTAATCATGTTAAGATCCTAATTAGTTGGGCTGTGTGCCTGACACCGTGCAGCATCAGTGGGAGCCTTCCCAGTGCATGGGGGGGTGTGGATGGGATGGAGGCTCTGGCTGTGTGCACGTTCCAGCTGCAGGAGTGTTGCTGTGACAGCTCCTGCCCTCCTCACCCAGACATGGGTTGGCAGGAGCTGGCAGCTCTTGGCTGCTGCCTAATCCCTGGTGACAGGGATGTCCAGGCAAGGTGGACACTGGGTAATTCAGGGCCTCTGTAGCTAATTTGAAACCCTTCTTGCTTTAGCTGCCTTCTCTCCAAAACCTGAAGGGGGAAGTGCTTGTGTTCTGCTTGCTCAGCTGATGCCAGGGATGTTTCCTCTTTCCACAGCTGCTGTGTGAGAGGTTGCAGCCATGTCTGACTTCGTGGAGAGCGAAGCAGAGGAGTCAGAGGAGGAGTACAACCAGGATGGGGAGGTTGTACCCCGAGTAACCAAGAAGTTTGTAGAGGAAGATGAGGATGGTGAGTTTGCTGAATTGTCTGTGTTATTGCTGTTCTGTTCTGCATTCTGTGGCTCTGCAGATGGAGCAATAACTGTGCTATAACAGCAGGGCCATCTGTTGTCAATAATCTCAGCTGTTTGAGTGCTTCCCTTCCTCAAAGTGCTCCAAGTGGTATTTATAATTGGCAATAAAAAATACACTGCTTTACCCTCGTGGGGCTTGCAGTGGCACAGTTTGATAGTAAATGGTAAAAGCAGAAGAATTCTCCCAGTGTGACCACTCCACCTGTTCCCTCTGCAGAGAGAGCATGAGACAAGAAGTGGGGATCTGGCAGGAGCAGCTGGCTGGGTTCTGTGTCAGTAAAAGTGTTCAGTTAAAACTCTCTGTGGATGGTGTGGAGGAAGATGCTGCTTGCACAGGTCCCACTGGATAACCAGTAAGTGTCTAACACGTGCTGCTCTTCATCCCAGATGAGGAAGAGGAGGAGCTGAACCTCGATGACCAGGATGAGCAGGGGAACCTGAAAGGATTCATTAACGATGATGACGATGAGGAAGAGGAGGAGGAAGCCAGTGACTCTGGAGACTCCGAGGATGACGTTGGCCACAAAAAGAGAAAGCGCAGTAAGTTTTGTGATGGTTGGTACTAGCAGGGCAGGGTGGAATGCTGGCAGAGAGCACCCTCTGCCCTGGTCTGCATGAACTGGGTAAGCTGTACCCTTTTGGGTGAGTGCATTCCCAGATCAGGAAAGGGAGAGTGTAACTTAGCTCTCCTGTCTTCTCTAGCTTTTGATGACCGCCTGGAGGATGATGACTTTGATCTCATTGAAGAAAACTTGGGCGTTAAAGTCAAAAGAGTGAGTTGTGTTCCCATGCTGCTGTTAATGGTCTGGTGTGTTTTAGGACAGGGGAGGGTGGGCTCCAGCCTGAGCAGACAGTGCCTCACATCAGCTCCTGCCCTCTTGGAAAGGGAGAGCTGAGTGCTTGAAGGAAGCAGGATCTCTCCCTGCCCAAGCGACTGGGGCCTGGCTTCCCAGAGTTTGCAAAACACTTTTTTTCTGGTGCCTAAAGTCTGCTGTGCTCCTCCCTTTCCATGTCTTCAGGACAGTCTCATCTTCCATCCCTGTGTGGTGCTAACCTCGAGGTCAGCACAGGCTGTTATGGGCTCTAAAGCTCTTTCTGAAACATTAGAGTCACATCAACCAGGCCAGCACTGGTGGTGGCAGCATGCAAGTGACACAGCTCCCAAGGGGGTGGCTCCTATCCCCTGTGTGCCTGTGCTGGGCTCCATCCTGCTCCCTCCCAGGTGCCTGCAGGGGAAGTGCAATGCTGAGCCAGGGATTGTGAGCACTTACAAAGAATTGTTCTTGCAGCAAAAATTCAGGCGTGTGCGGAAAATGTCTGATGATGAGGACGATGAAGCAGAAGATTATGGAAAGGAAGAACACGAGAAGGAAGCCATTGCTGAAGAAATCTTTCAGGATGGTGAAGGCGAGGAAGGAGGGGAAGCTGTGGAAGCTCCTGTTGCTCCACAGGAAGAGGAAGAGGAGGAGGAGGAAGATGAATCTGGTGAGTGTGGATGGTCATTTATATCTAACGTTTGTCCTAGGATTAAAGCAAAGGAACAAAATTCAGTTTCTCTGAACTAGAAGTATCCAAAAGGCTGTGACCCTGTCATGGTGAAGCTCTTATTGTTCTGATTAGTACAGTCCTTAGAATTAAACGTTTCTGGGTGACAGGTTTGCTTTGTCTGTCTGAACCACTTTCTTCAAGAGCACATTATGTGTGCTGAAGTCTTGAACACCTCCCCTAAGCTGCCTCAAAAATGAAAATGCTTCAGAGGAAGGCACTCAAGGCAATGTTTAGTACCTCATAGCACAGTGCATGCCTGCCCTACCTCTCTTCAGCATCAGCCTCTCACTGCTGCTACCTTACCAAAACAGTTTCAAGAATTCTTTCTACTGTCCAAAGCAACCAGGCTTTTCCTGACTGTATTTTCAGTGCACTGAGCTGCAACTCAGATGGCTTTGCCTGGAAGTTTGTCTGGAAGTTTGTTCCAGCTTGTTACTGTGGTTCAGGCTCCTGGACTGTGTGAGATTGGTGTAGGAGATGCTGTGGGGAGCTGGGCAGACTGACAGCCAGCAGCAACCTAAGTCCGTGGTGGAGGCTCATAGTTGCACTGGCTGAGCTTTGTCAGAGCTACCAGTTCTGTATGTGAGTTCCCTGACCACTAAATTGTTTCTCAATATCCAGACATTGATGACTTCATTGTGGATGATGATGGACAACCTCTGAAGAAGCCAAAATGGAGAAAGAAGCTTCCAGGATACACAGATGCGTAAGTATTGATTGGAAGTTGGCTGGGAGCCTTGAAAATAGTGCTCAGCCTTATTTGGATCTTGCAACTGCAGAGTGATTCAGCTTGTGGTTGGGTACTGCTGGTCTTTTTCCCAGAAGAAACCTGGTAAATTTAGACACAGAGCTTTTAGTGTGAGATTTCTGAAATGTGTGACTCCTTCCTTTTTCCCTTTTCCCCTGGATTTTTTTAAAGGGATACCAAAACCAGGCCCTTAAGAGAAATATTTGCAGTAAAGCTCAGAGTTTTTACTTGTCCATGATTTTTTTTAGCCAGTGTGGAAAATTAAAGCAGTGCCCCTGGCCTCCTCTGTGTGGCTGTAAAGATGTTCTGTGAACTACACTGTGGGGCTGAACAACAGGATTTGGTTTTTTTCCTTTGCTTTTCAGTGCTTTGCAGGAAGCCCAGGAAATCTTTGGTGTGGACTTTGACTACGATGAGTTTGAGAAGTACAACGAGTACGACGAGGAGATGGAGGAGGAGTACGAGTACGAGGACGAGGAGACGGAAGGGGAGACCCGCGTGCGGCCCAAGAAGACGGCCAAGAAACGCGTCAGTCGCCGCAGCATCTTTGAGATGTACGAGCCCAGTGAGCTGGAGAGCAGCCACCTCACGGACCAGGACAACGAGATCCGCATGACAGACATGCCTGAGAGGTTCCAGGTGAGGCAAAGGGCTGCAGCTCTCCTGGCAGAAAGCAATTTGGCTCCCAGGCTTGGACCTGCAGGCTGGATTTTGGAATATCTTTCTCTCTCTTTGACGACCTTACCTGTCAATGTACAGGCTAAAACTGCATTCAGACATATTGGTGACGTGGGAGCTGTTGTACCTGTGTGAATCTGGGTTTAGCTCCAGTCACAGCTTCCCTGTGGCCACTTGGTGCCAGTGTTGCACTGCTGAAGTGCAGGGCTTGGGCTCTGCTGAGATGGCTTTGTGCTGAGTGATGTTAGGAATCCCTTGAGCTGGATATATGGAGAGCAAGATGCAGTGCCAGAGAAGACATGGGAAGGTTTCTAGCTTACCTCTATGCCAGCCAACACATAACTGCTGTAACTCAACTTTACTTAGACTTACAATGCTCTCAATACAAAGTGCTGTTTGTGCTGTGAGGAATCCTTCTAGTGTCTCATATTGTTGTCTTAATTTTATGCTATATTCAGATTTTCACTGTAAAATCCATCTCCCTTTACTGTATGTTAGTGTAATTCCATGCAGAGGTTTATTACCCTTCTCTGTGAAATGGGATGTGTGTAGTTACCAGTTTTCCAAAGGACATTTTTTCCCCATGCCATTCTGTGCCACAGAAGGAAATGCTGTCTGTGATGGTGGCAGTAGGTGGCCTGTTCACACATATTGTCATCTTCATGAATGCCAGTGGTGATTAGAGCAGCACCTCTGAAAGAGAAGTGGCTGAGACTGAGTACCCAGAGATGTTTTGGAGCAGCTTTATCTTTTGTTACTCTGTGGCTGCAGCAATGAAAGTGGTAGCAAGGCACAGATAGATTGGAGCAGAGGATGTAACTGCAGAAAATTTGGGTGTCTGGTGGGAAGTGGAGATATCCTCACTTGATTTTCACAGCAGACTTTGCACCATTGCAGGCCTTTCCACAAGCCTTTGACAGGATTGTAGCTGCCTTTATCTAGTGTAAAGCTGATGCAGTTTCCTGTGTGCTCAGAAGGTGCAGACATTGAAGTGATATCCTTGGCACCCCGTAGGTGGGGGTCCCCAGAGGTAACCTGTAGCTCAAAACAATGATTTCCAGGCTTCTTGGAAACATGGCAGTGCAAGCCCTGGTGTTGCACGTGCCTGTGCTCACGGTGTTGTCTCTTCGCAGCTGAGATCCATCCCAGTGAAGAGTGCTGAAGATGATGAGCTGGAGGAGGAAGCTGACTGGATTTATAGGAATGCCTTTGCAACGCCCACCATCTCCTTGCAGGTAAAGGACTGTGCCTGGGACTTGTTCCAGGGATCTGCTGATAGGAATGTGGTGCCCAGTCCCACCTTCATTTCTGGTTTTGAGCAGGTCATTTGACATGTGTCTTCATTTTTGCATCCATGAAACAGAGCAAAAAGGAACAAAAAAATGTTGAAAGAGCCACAATTTCTCAGCCTTAACCTGGGGCTGCTCTTTTAGGGGTTCACCTCAGAACAGAGTGAACACAGTGTGTTTCCTTTTCAGGAAACTTCTGACTACCTTGACCGTGGACAAGCCAGCAGCTTTGGCCGCAAGGGGCCCAGCACCATCCAGAAGATTAAAGAAGCCCTGAATTTCATGAGAAATCAGCATTTTGAGGTAATTTGCAACTTTTTTTCATTACCAAGGTCTGTCTTCTTTTCCTGACAAGATTAGCAGGGCTGCTGGGAACATTTAGGGCACATAGAAGGGGCTGAGATACCATCCCTGGTTGCCTCTCCCATGATGAAATGGTGCTCCATTGGGAACTGCAACTCATTTTATGTGAGCTGTGGCAATGCAGGTTTTTAAGGTCTGTTTGACAGAGCTGCTGTCATTATCTTTCCTTGATTGTGGACAAATTGAGGCTGAATGAGGTGGGGGAATTCCTCTTGAGCCTTGCTTGGTCTGTCCAGTCTGTTCTCTGAGGTGTTGCCTGATGTTGCAGAAGTTTTTTGGCCTATGTGGTATATTCTTTGGTGGAATAAGAGCTGCCTCATTAGTTTGTTGTCCCACATGGAATAGGAGCTCTGTCTGGGCTCCTGGCTGCCAGGAACAGCCCAGTCCCCTGCTCAGGGCTGATGAGTCTCATTTCTGACCCAGGTCCCGTTCATCGCCTTCTACAGAAAGGAGTATGTGGAGCCAGAGCTGCACATCAACGACCTGTGGAGGGTCTGGCAGTGGGATGAGAAGGTGAGGAATATTTTAATTTCTGGTTCTCCCATCAATATTTGTCCTCCTACCTAGCCTGATACTTTCAGCAGTTTGTTTTGGCCATGCTTGGGGATTTTACCCGTGTTTGTTTGCATTTTTGCTGTCGTATGGTGGTAAAGGGATAGGAAAATCCAAAACAGGATTCCAAAAAATCTTTCTTCTTCATTGAGTTTCTTTTGTGTAATGACATTTCCTGCCAGCAGTGCAGGTTGCTTCTCTGCTAACAGATCCAAACCTGAATTTTTGGTTTTTCTGTTATTATAATACATCTCTGAGATGAGACCTGCCTCATGTCACATTTGTCTTTGTCTGTGGATGAAGATTTTAATGATCATTTTGAGATGACAAATATCCCAAAATCCTGGAAGTTCCTGTTTGGGAAGGAAGGAGACAGGTAACACATTGCAATGGGGTGTTTCACTGGAATTCTTTTCTTCCTGTGTCAGTGGACCCAGCTGAAGATCCGCAAGCAGAACCTGACTCGACTGTTTGAGAAGATGCAGGCCTACCAGTATGAGCAAATCTCTGCTGACCCAGACAAGCCCTTGGCTGATGGAATAAGGGCCCTGGATACTACTGACATGGAGAGGTAGGGTGCCAGGACTTGTATATTCATTCCAAAATTCCTTAAAATGTCCATTGTATTGCCCAAACAGTACAGGCACTCTGGTCACTGCAGAGCACCCACAAAGCCAATAAGGAGAAATACTTAAAATTCTTTTGGGAGATAAATCCAAGGGTTCCTCTTCCTGGCCTGAGTCAGAGCAGCTTCCTTGAGTGTTCTGAGCATGACCTAGTTGCAGGCAGGGTGTAACATGCTGGCTTTCTGCAGGCTGAAGGACGTGCAGTCCATGGACGAGCTGAAGGACGTGTACAATCACTTCCTGCTGTACTATGGCAGAGACATCCCCAAGATGCAGAATGCTGCCAAGGCTGCTCGCAAAAAGCAAAAGCGTATCCGGGAGGATGGTGAAGAAGAGGAAGGTTTGTCTCCCCACATTTAATAGTTTTCTCCTTGTGGGCTGCTTGAAAATCCTGGTTTGAAAGAATAGGAAGAAAGTTTGGTGAAAAGCCCATGTGTTTGCACAATGCATCTCTGCTGGTGATTCTATCTCAAGTTAGTTCCAGGTCTTTCAAGAACCTTTGAAAATGTTTAAAGTTTGCCACACAAGGTGCTTTCCAGTGGAATATGAATGCCACCCCTTGTGGCAGGGGTTGCATCAGCAATGCCCTTAATGTATGTTCTAATGTGCAACCCAGAGATACTCCTATTAAAACTGCAAGAGTGACACTGAAGATGGTGTTTCCAGGGTCTTTTTCCAACCCTGAATAATTTTAAGGCCACTATTACCTTTGAGATGCCTTTGTGGGATTTAGGGGCTCTGTTGCACAGTGTAGATTGTGTTTAATCTCTTTATTGTGCTTCTGACACACTCCAGCTGTCTGGATGCCTCTCTAATGTATCTTTCCTCCAGGTGAAGGGGAGGATGCAGAGGATGATGAGCAGAAGGGGCCTGAGCTGAAGCAGGCTTCCCGAAGGGATATGTACACCATCTGCCAGGCAGCTGGGCTGGGTAAGGCTCTTCTCTGTCCTGCTGAGCGTGCAGTGGCCTGGCCCACGTGCTCTGCAGGGTGCTGTGACTCAGCTGTGGAAGGAAGATTGGTAGTTTTGCTCACTATTAGCTACAATACCCGTGTCCTCATTGGTATTTTGGTTTTTTCCTTTTACCAGATGGCTTGGCTAAGAAATTTGGTCTGACACCTGAGCAGTTTGGAGAGAATCTCCGAGACAGTTACCAGCGTCACGAGACAGAGCAGTTCCCTGCAGAGCCCCTGGAGCTGGCCAAGGATTATGTGTGTAGGTCAGTGTGGGGGGGTCTCTGTGGAGTTACTGTGGATGTAACACAAGTGAGAGGATCTGGGGACATTCTTCTAAGGCTTCACATTGCCTTTGTGCCTGCAGTCAATTCCCAAGCCCGGAAGCAGTGCTGGAAGGAGCTCGGTACATGGTGGCTTTGCAGATCGCCAGGGAGCCCTTGGTCAGACAGGTGCTGAGACAGACTTTCCAAGAACGAGCTAAAATCAACATTTCACCAACCAAAAAGGGGAAGAAGGTAAGGAAGGGAGCTCTGACTCTGTGGGTAAATTCAGGGAAGGATCTAAATAACGTACAAATTCTTGTTTTCCCATGTCAATGGCAACTCTGAATAAATCTCAGAGCAGCACTGAGCTGGGCTGTTGCAGAGCCCAGCTCAGCAGTGTGCTGCATTTTTAGTCTCAGCATTTTACCAGATGACATGGTGCCTTCAATTATTGAAACAGTCTCTGTTCCTCTGGGACTGGGAAGCAATTCCACTGTGTCCTGCTGGGGAAGGAAATGCAGACTGGCAGGCATAGGGCTGAGGGGGTATTGAATAAAAACCATTGTCTGCTGTGGCATACAGAAGGATCTTTTTTCATGAATGCCCTGTGTACATGCTGACTCTCTCCTCTTTCCCAGGATATTGATGAAGCCCACTATGCCTATTCCTTTAAATACATGAAGAACAAGCCTGTGAAGGAGCTGAGAGATGACCAGTTCCTGAAAATGAGCCTGGCAGAGGATGAGGCACTGCTCACCATAGATATCAGTATCGACATGAAAGGAGTGGAGGGGTGAGTTCCCACTGGCTGTGCCATCCCTGACTTGGCAGAGCTCATTCATGCAGTGCTCTTTGAGCACCTCTGTAACCCAAACTACTTCTGAAAGTCATGGCCTGGTAGTTTCCTGCACCTCCAAGTCAAGCAGCCTCTCAGAGTCTTGCTTTTTTTGTCGCCTTGTTGAGAACTTTAGCAGACATCTGTCTTACTCGCTTGAAAGCAGACTTTGAAACCTTGGGATTTTTGCAGATGATGCTTGTTTCCCAACCAACTTAGTTCCTTCCCTGCACATCTGAGTGGCCACACTGTGCAATATGGGTGTGATCTGTCTACAGCATCACTTCAGCAGCTAAAGCAGTGTTGGATGGGAGGGTTGGCTCTTCCCTAACTTTTCCAAGCAGCTACCTGAATCTGAGGTGTGCAGGAATCTGCCAGTGCTGGGTCCATGCAGGTGTCTGGTGCCTTTCTGTATCTCCTCTTCTCCTTTCTTGCAGTTATGGCAGTGACCAGACGTACTTTGAGGAAATCAAGCAGTTCTATTACCGGGATGAGTTCAGTCACCAGGTGCAGGAGTGGAACCGGCAGCGCACCATGGCCATCGAGCGCTCCCTCAACCAGTTCCTCTACGTGCAGATGGCCAAAGAATTAAAGAACAAGCTCTTAGTGGAGGCCAAGGAGTATGTCCTCAAGGTGAGATGAGGCAGAGCTGGGCTTGCAAACACTGGCAGCCCTGCAGTGTTGTGGGGATAGCTGCTGACACGTCATGCACAAGTTCTTGGGGAGGAGGCAGAGTCAGGGATTGAGTCTGGTTCAACTTCCCCTCCAGAGGAGGGTTATGCCAAGGCCCCTGCAGTGGATTTTCTCACTCCTCTTTGTCCTTTCTCTGCTCTCCCAGGCTTGCAGCCGCAAACTTTACAACTGGCTGAAGGTTGCTGCATACAGGCCAGATCAGCAGGTGGAGGAAGACGATGATTTCATGGATGAGAACCAAGGGAAGGGCATCCGGGTGCTGGGCATTGCCTTTTCATCAGCCAGGTAGGAGGGAGGGAATGGTGTCTGGATGCATGTCCAGCTTTACTAGTCCTCCATGTCTGAGTGATCTCTGTTTGACAGGGACCACCCTGTGTTTTGTGCCCTCGTTAATGGAGAGGGTGAGGTGACAGATTTCCTCCGACTGCCACATTTCACAAAGAGAAGGAATGCCTGGCGTGAGGAGGAGAGGGAAAAGAAGGTGAGCCTTGGTGCAGCTGTCACTGAGATGAATGTAGGTATCTCAGAACAGAAACCCTCTAGCTTTTCTACTTTCCTTTCCAGGCCCAGGATATTGAAACATTGAAAAAATTCCTCCTGAACAAGAAGCCTCACGTGGTGACAATTGCGGGCGAGAACAGGTCAGTCTTTGTGCTGCTTCCACTTGCCAGTCTCTTTGCAATCCTTTCCTTGTGCCTGTCTACATTTCACTGTTTCCAGGACCCAGCTCTATGCTCTCCCCTCAGTCCCCTTGGCTGTCTCTCCCTAGGGATGCTCAGATGCTGATGGAGGATGTAAAGAGAATTGTTCATGAGCTGGACCAAGGGCAGCAGCTGTCCTCAATTGGTGTGGAGCTGGTGGACAATGAACTGGCCATCCTCTACATGAACAGCAAGAAGTCTGAGGTGAACTTTCTGCTACTCCCTTAGTCTCTCCCTTAGTCTGTTTCTCATTCGTGCTGTGTCATACTCCATTTGTTGTGCTGGCCTTGCATCATCCTCTGTCTCATATGACCCATCTGGACAGTCACGTACTGATCTTTGGATCAAGGCAAAACATCTTAGGCTTCCCTGAAGAGATCAGCACCAGCAGATGCACAAAGTGGATATTGATGTAGTAGGAAATGAGTGAGATTGTTCCATTACTAATTGCATAAGAGCTCCTGGGAGCCTTTGACCTCAGCTTTCTTTGCCGTGAGCACCAAGTGCTTCCTTGCTGCAGTCCCTGTCTGATGTGTCTTTGCTGCTTGTGGTACAAAGTGTGAAAGCCCCATGAGGGTTTTCCCTGGTTGTGTGTCCTGTTGCAGAATGAATTCCGGGATTACCCCCCTCTGCTGCGTCAGGCCGTGTCCCTCGCTCGCCGCATCCAGGACCCCCTCATTGAGTTTGCCCAGGTCTGCAGCTCTGATGAGGATATTCTCTGCCTGAAACTCCACCCTCTGCAGGTAAATTTTCCTTGGGCAAGAAAGATCCTTCTCTGCAAGAGAAAGCAGCCTGTGAGGCTTTGCTTTCAGAGAAAAGGTTTCCAGGTTAAACTTGTGCAAGTTCTGCCTGTTCTCTGCCATATTCAGGCTACACAGCACCTTCCTTTTTTTTTTTTTTTTTTTGCTTCTTTCTCATAAGCCTTTAGGCTGTTCTCAGGGGTAGCTGAAGTGCGACACAGCTCCTGGGCGCCAGTGTGTTGTGTTTGGCTCATGGCAGAGGGTTGCACAGACCCATCTTTTCCAGGGCTAACACCTCTTCTCTCTGCCAGGAGCACGTGGTGAAGGAGGAGCTGCTGAACGCGCTCTACTGCGAATTCATCAACCGTGTGAACGAGGTGGGGGTGGATGTGAACAGGGCCATTGCTCACCCCCACAGCCAGGCTCTGCTGCAGTACGTGTGTGGCCTGGGACCACGCAAAGGCACTCACCTGCTGAAGGTAAGGAGGCTTCTGAGCCTGCCTACAAAAGCAGCACGTCACCAGCACTCTGTGAGTGCTCAGGAGGTGAGTCAGGATCCATGTGCCAGGTGCAGCTGGCAGCTCTGTTGATGTGTGTTTTTACCTCGCTGTGCCTCGCCCCGAAGCTACACGTGGACTTGTGTCCTTGAGAGACACAAACAGCTCAGCAGATCCATCAATCCCAGCCAGCTCCCAAACCCACAGGAATGGATGTGCTGTCAGAGTGTCAAGACACCTCCACAGTGTAGAAAACACAAGGCAAGAAGCCAAGTCTTTTCCTGAGAGTTGGAGCCATGATGATGTGGAATCATCATCTTTCACACAATGTTGAGGCACTGGCAGGGAGCAACAGCTTAAGAGTTGTGATGGGCGTGTGTCAGATGCTTTAAACACTGCAGTGTGCTGTGTGAATCCTCTGCTTTTTTCCTAGACAAAAACCAAAGATCATCTAATTCCAACCCCTGGCCATGGCCACAGACATTTCCCACTAAAGCAGGTTACTCAGAGCCCTAGCCAGCCTGGCCTTGAGCAGTTCCAGGGATAGGAAGTCCACAACCTCTGTGGGCAATCTTAGGTTTGAATAGCAGGGTTTATACTCTTGCCTCTCTCAGGGATTATATTCTTGCCTCTCTCTGCAGATCTTAAAACAAAACAACACCCGTCTGGAGAACAGGACCCAGCTGGTTACGATGTGTCACATGGGACCCAAAGTGTTTATCAACTGTGCTGGCTTCATCAAAATTGACACAGCATCACTGGGTGATAGGTGGGTATTGGGTTGAATTTGATGTCCTGTGAGTGACAGGGTGACACAGTGACCTTCCCTGAGTCAGTGTTCCCCAGAGTTTCTGTGTGGCCCCTCTGACTTTAGGCCAAGTTCAGGTATTGCTGGTTATTAATTTGATTCTTACAGGCAGCTAAACTTGCACAGCAGCAGTGTGAACTGCAGAAAATTAATTATATGGCTTGTTCTGGTGTGAAGGACTCTTTGTGGTCAAGAGGAACTAAACTAAAACCAATTGTTCCCTAAAATAGTTGTCAAGGAGTCATCAGTAACCCATGGGCACTTTCTGCCTCGTCCTTCCAACAGTATTTTATTTTTCTAAAGTTTCAAACTTGAGAAATAACTCAGCAATTTGTCTTCCTCTTAAACCAGTAACAATACTGGGCAGTTTATAGAGCATTAGGTTACTTGTAACTGCACAAGAGGTGTTTTGAGGACAGCTGTAACCTTGTTTCTGAACCTGACTGACTGCTTTGCAGGAAGGGTCACTTATTAGAAACATGCTTTCTCCAGGGTTTTTTGCCTTTGAAAAGCAATGTGAGAAAGAACACCTGGCTGAATCCCTACACTGAGTGATCCAACCCTGCTAGATCCCTTGATTCTTGCAGGATACAAATCCCAGAGATGCTGGGGGTAAAGTGTAGCCCATCCAAACAGCTCGTTGGCAACACTGAATTTGTGTGAGGAGAGAAGCTGCAGAGAGCTGTGTGCTCATACAGCAGCTGTGGTATGCAGGGATGAAATCCACCCAGCATCCAAAATACCTGGCTGTGTCTTTGGAGCTGCAGACTGGAGTTTGCCAGGTCTTGCCTTGGCTCCTGTTGGTTTAGCAATGAATAATTCAGTGTCCTTTTTGGAGTACTTTGTTCCATGGAGGGCAGCAGTGGTGCTCAACAGTGTGCTTGATCATTGAGCTGCAGGAACAGCTCAGAGCCCTGATCTGAACATTGGTTTTGTTTCAGCACTGATTCCTACATTGAAGTCCTAGATGGCTCTAGGGTCCATCCTGAAACCTATGAATGGGCCAGGAAAATGGCAGTGGATGCCCTGGAATACGATGAGTCAGCTGAGGATGCAAATCCTGCAGGAGCTCTGGAGGAGATCCTGGAAAACCCCGAGCGCCTGAAAGACCTGGATCTCGATGCCTTTGCTGAAGAACTGGAAAGACAGGTGCACTGGGGGTTCCTGGTGCTGAGAAACAGAGGGGAAGCTCTGCTGTCCAGCTGAGATTCTCATGTTTTATAGCTTTATCCTTTTTGGGAGCTGGCCATTAGCTGTGCTGTTGTAAAATGTATAAATGGCCCCACTGAGCAGTCAGTGTCTGACAATGGCATGCAGTAAATGCTTGCAGAAAGTACACTTGGGGCAGGGAACAGTAATTAACCATTTAAGCTCTTCTCCCTGAAATTTTTTCTAAATATGTTTGTCCTTTTGACCTCCTCAACATCCCGTGACTGAGTTTTCACCATTTGTTGGTACCTGCTGCATTCCTCTTTTTTAAATTTGCTATTTCGTAATTTGCTTGAGTTCTTCCAAAACTTACACTGGATTCTCTACTGACCTTCGTCCTGCTGCTTATGCTTTTATAACCTCTGAATCCCACACAGGGCTATGGTGACAAGCACATCACTTTGTATGACATTCGAGCTGAGCTAAGCTGCAGATACAAGGACCTGAGAACCCCGTACCGTTCTCCCAACACAGAGGAGGTCTTCAATATGCTGACCAAAGAAACTCCAGAGACATTTTACATAGGTACACTCCTGTTCACATCCCTGCTTTCTGTCCTCCTAAGTTGACACAGGATGTGTGAAGGTGGGGCAAAGGGACCTTAGTGAGTGTGATGCTGTGGTGGAGTGTGAAGCACCTTTTCAAGTACTTGGGTGACCTCCTAACACCTTCATGCATGAATAACAACCTTAGATGGAGGGAACTGCCCAGCTCTGCAGTTTTTTCATTCTTTCCTTCCCCTCTCCCATCACCCCACAGGTAAAATGATCATCTGCAATGTGACTGGGATTGCCCACAGGCGCCCACAGGGAGAGAGCTACGACCAGGCGATACGGAATGATGAAACTGGCCTTTGGCAGTGCCCCTTCTGCCAGCAGGACAACTTCCCAGAGCTCAGTGAGGTGGGCTGCTTCTCCTGCCTTTGTCAGGGGCCTGCTATCAGCAGGAGTGTTTTGTAGGGCTCTTAGGAGACAAGGAATCAGAGCCAGGATTGTGTCCGCAGTGCCCCAGGATCCCAACCTGATGTGGCCTTTGGCTGTAAATAAAATCTGTTGCACTTCTGACTAATTGCTTCAGTATAGATTTCACAGGTCTTTTATGGCTACATTATGGCTTTTAGAGTGAAATGGACCTGGGGCTAAGCTGACCAGTTCTTTGCAGATACATTAAGTGTTCTTGTTTGTGGTCTGGGATTGTGTTTTATGCAGAGAAATTGCCTGTGACACTGAGAACAGAAGGCTCTGCCACCTTCTCAATTTTAAGAACTTATCTGGACCACCTGCTGCTTAATGCAGCTGTACTTTAGGTCCCTTCTAAACACTGTGAATTCCAGCCTGGGTAATCCGTGACTTTAAACCCCTGTAGTGTTCATTAGAGACCAGCCCTGGCTACAGGCTGGTGTTCAGGGTCTAAAAATGTTCTGACCTTCCTGGTTGCAATGTCCCATAAGCTGAGCAGAACTGGAGGAGAAAGATTGCATTACTGGGTAGCATTTGTTGAAGTCTTCTGTCCCCTGCCCTTCCACAAGTCTCTGCTGGCTGCACCACTTTGCTGACACAGCTTTTGGACTTGTTTTGAGTATGAACTGCTGGGGCTATTTTGTTTCCATGCTGAATGATTTATTTGCTTTTGCCTTGCTCAAGGTTTGGAACCATTTTGACAGCGGTTCCTGCCCAGGTCAGGCCATTGGAGTGAAGACACGTCTGGATAATGGTGTTGCTGGCTTCATCCCAACAAAATTTCTTAGTGACAAGGTGGTCAAGAGGCCAGAAGAAAGGGTGAAGGTATGAAAGCAGTGGATTTTCACACTCCCAGTGAGAGCTGGAAGAACCTGGAGCTAATACCAAAGACTCACAGTTTGGTTAATAACACTGTTCTTAAATGACTTTTCCAACCTTATTCTCATGTAAGGACTTTAAATCAGCAGGAAGTTCAGGTTCTGGTTAGTGTCCTTGTCCCCCAGTGCAAATCTCCCTTGGCAGCTGGTGGGACCCTGTTAATCAGTTAACACGTTGTTCTGCAGGAGGATTTATTGTTGTCTGGCTGGAGTCTGGATTTAGGAGACCAGAAGGCATTCTAATGCAGAGCTGCCCTTTGTTTCTGGCTTTCTAAAGAGTTCACAGAACTGCTTTTGGAGAGGCAAGGGTTATTTTCCCTCTTAAAGCTTTTTCTTCCCTCTCCATTAATTTGTGGAGGTCATCAGAGTTACTGGTCCTGCTCAGGACAGAGTTCTTAAAGAAATGGAATAACACTCTTTTATCACATAATAAAATAGTGGTTTAACATCTTTGCTGTCTTTTGGAGTCCCCAGCAGGCCATGCAGGTGATGGATAATCCTGTAAGCTCAGAGGTCTCAGCATTTCTTTAAAGAGTTATTAATTAACTTCATCATGGTTAACTGAGCTAAGACATTGCAGTTTTTGTGGGGGGATTTTCTGCCTCACATTTTATTAGAGAAATCCTTTGGGTGTCTGTTCCTGAACACACATAACTGCTTTCTTGCACATCTTGAAGTCCAGTCTTGCTACTCCCTTTGTGAAAGATATTTGAAATAGGAAAGGTGATTGTCCTCACCCTCCAGACATGCAGCTTTCTGTGTGGTGTGGGTAATAGATGTGCTGGAGAACTGCCCATTTTTCCCTTAATCTCTTTTGGTTCTGGTAATTTTTGGGATCAGTTGACTTCTAGTTTGTGTAGAAAGATCACAACCTATAAAAGTATCAGTCTGAAGTAGCTGAGGTGATTTGTATGTCCTCAGTGTCAGCAGGATCCCACATGGATTGTTCTGTAGCACAGGGATTCTGGTGTATCAGCCAAACCTGCTGCTCACCTTGGCCTGCACCTCCTCTGCAGGTGGGAATGACCGTCCACTGCCGCATCATGAAGATTGACATTGAGAAATTCAGTGCAGACCTGACCTGCAGGACCTCAGACCTGATGGACAAGAACAATGAGTGGAAACTGCCCAAAGACACCTACTACGACTTCGATTCCGAGGCAGCAGATCACAAACAGGAGGAAGACATGAAAAGAAAGCAGCAGAGGACAAGTGAGTTCTCTTAATTTCTCTCTCCCTTCTAATTCCAACCTTCCCAGGACAATCAGCACAATTAGATACAGTTGCATTAAAGCAGTTCCTCTTGGAAGGCTGAACATTCCCTTTGTTCCCCAGCGTACATCAAGAGGGTAATTGCTCACCCATCATTCCACAACATCAGCTTCAAGCAAGCAGAGAAGATGATGGAGACCATGGACCAAGGGGATGTGATTATTCGGCCGAGCAGCAAAGGGGAGAACCATCTGACTGTCACCTGGAAGGTCAACGATGGCATTTACCAGCACGTGGATGTCCGGGAGGAGGGCAAGGAGAATGCCTTCAGCCTGGGCTCCATGCTCTGGATTAACACAGAGGTAAAGCCCTGCAGAGCATGCCTGGGAAGGGGAAGGACTTATTTTACAGGTTGACACAGCCCTTCTGTACGTGTAGCTGCTTGCACACTCTTGGAGAATAACTTCCAATATGTTCTCTGGATCCTTAGACGATACTTGTTTCTTTTTTTTTTCCTCGAGCCTTGCTGTGCAGAGTGTATGATCAAATACACCCTAAATATCTCTTTAAATGTGTTTGTTCAAAGGAGTTTGAAGACCTGGATGAAATTGTTGCTCGTTATGTCCAGCCAATGGCTTCTTTTGCCAGAGACCTGTTGAACCACAAATACTATCAGGACTGCAATGGTGGAGACAAGAAGGTGAGACAATCCCAGGTTGTGGTATCTTCTTAGGAAGAGATCCATGGGCTCTGTGTGCTGCTGAAAATGTGGGCTCCCCTGGAGCATTTACCTTCTTTCTCTCTCTAATTAGAAGCTGGAAGAGCTGCTGATAAAGACCAAGAAAGAGAAGCCAACATTTATTCCATACTTTATTAGTGCCTGTAAAGACCTACCTGGTAAATTCCTCTTGGGATATCAGCCTCGAGGCAAACCAAGGTAAGTGAGAGGCAAGCCCAGCATCTGCACTGAGTACTGCCAGTACCCAACCTCAGCTCACTGCTGCCAGTTTTTCTTCCAGCTCTGTCAGAATCCCTGTAAATCATGCCTCCTCTTTGCCAGGATTTGGCCTCCTGCCAGTGGAGGACCCAATTCTAGCAGTAAATCTCACCCAGGAGACGCCCATGTTTCTTAACCATCTGGCTGCCACGAGCAGCACTGCCCTGTGCTGTGGGTGTTGTGGGAGTGTAGGCAGGGAAGGATGGGTTTTTCGTGGACAGGCAGATTTTTCATGGCAATTTGAAGCAATTGTTTGAAGATGAAGTGCCTTGGGTGGATCTATCTGTTCATTATCAGTACAGCTGTTGCCTGTGGTTTTAATCCATGCCTGTTCTGAGTGTGACCTGTCAGTGAGTGACTGACACAGTGATGTCTCATGCTGTCCCTGCTCTCCCAGGATAGAGTATGTGACAGTGACACCAGAGGGATTCCGCTACCGGGGCCAAGTCTTCCCTACTGTGAATGGACTTTTCCGATGGTTTAAGGATCATTATCAGGACCCTGTTCCAGGTGAGCAGCCTAAAACTTCAGTGCCTCAGCTCTTTGTTTGTCACACAGTATCAGGGACAGTTATTAAAGGACAGTTCCATCTTCTTTGTCCCAAAAACGTGTCCTAGGATTTTTCTATGTGTGGGAAGTTTCTAGGCAATGCTTGAAATGTTTGGCTCCATGCACCAACCCACTGAGCGCTCTCCTGAGAGTTAATCTTTCATCAAGTGGGCTGTGCAGCAAAGTCTGGACCAGTCCCTTTCCTCTCCTTTGTCTCCCCCACCATACAATCCAGCACACACCATTCCCTGGTAGCAAACCATTGTGCTGGAACAACTTCCAATCCTGAGTTTCAGAGCAATGGCTGCTCTTCCAGGAGAGTTAATCTACCTCTTGGTATTTTACACAGGTATTACCCCCAGCAGCAGCAGTCGGACCAGGACTCCAGCCTCCATTAATGCTACTCCAGCTAACATCAACCTGGCAGGTCAGTGCAAGCCATTCCCAGTTGGAATTGGGATGTGAGCTGCTCCTCCAGGCTCCACTTTTCCTAATGCAGTGTGTCTCCCTTGCAGACCTGACACGTGCAGTGAATGCTCTACCACAGAACATGACCTCCCAGATGTTCAGTGCCATTGCTGCTGTGACAGGCCAGGGACAGAACCCAAATGCCACCCCAGCACAGTGGGGCTCCAGCCAGTATGGCTACGGAGGCAGCGGAGGCGGCAGCAGCGCGTACCACGTAGGTGTCACTTAAACTTCTGCTGGCTTCTCCTTGCTGCTAGAAACCTCTGGGAGCCTAAGGAATCACTCATTGCCTGGGGTCCCCAAGTCCTAGTTTTGTCCCCATGGTGCTGCACAGGCTGGATTCTTGAACCAGGTTTCCTTTTGCCTCCCGTGACTGGAGAAATGAGGCACGTAACACAGCCCTGCTCCGGGGGGAGTTGGAGCAAGGAGCAAACTGGTCTAGCCCCCAAGGAATGTGGCAGGGTAGAGAGGGGGGATCCAGCAGTGAGGGCACACAACCTTCTGATTGTGCCCCTGAATTGGCAATGTGAGCTGCCAGTGGAGGAGATTAGCTGGGAAAGTATGCGCTGAGTTTGCAGGGCTTTTCAGCTCAGCGCTAATCTCTGAGCTGCACCGGCGGGGAACACCTCAGCCTGACCCAACACCCAGGGGCTTTGCAGGGAGTAAGATGGAATTGGACAGCTTTGGCTCATGGTGAAGCCTTTCTTGATGTGTGCCTGCTTCCAGCCCACTCTGCAAGCTCCCAGCTGGCACCAAGGCAAATTCCAGCTGCTGAGGACTGAGGAGCCTGGGTGTGAAAAACACACCCAGCTGTTGCACCCAAAGAAGAGATGCTGCAAGACAAGGCTTGCAGGGAGGAGTGATCCTCCTTTAGAGCACCTTGGGAGGCTTTCAGGAAGTTTGGCACAGTAAATGCTGAGCTGAGGATAGGCAGGGTCTGTGGATAACCCGATGAATTAATCATCAAGACATCTGAAAAAAAAGGGAGGTGAACACCAGGAGGCAAAGACACTAAGCTCTTCATGGGACAAGAAGCCAGCTGGCTTGAGTTGTGGGAGGGAGCCATCCTGGGAGCTGCTGCACCTTCTCTGCAGCCTGCAGGGGAAAAATTTAGCTGTTCTTCATGCCTGCTGCAGGATGTCATTGCTGCTGGCTTGCCCCAAGTGTCTCTTGTGCCCCTTGCCTTTGTTTGGCTCCAGTATCTCCCCTTGGGCTGAGCAAGGAGGGCAGGCTGTGCTGGCCCAGCTCTCAGGAGAGCAAATGTGCTGTGCTCAGCAGGGCTGGGGACATGCAGAGTGAGGGTGGGCACCCTCCTGGGCAAGCAGGGCAGTGCAGAACCCCCCCAGCCTAGCAGGGTCCACCCTCTGTCCCCTGACAGCCTCTGCTCTCCACAGGTCTTCACAACTCCAGCACAGCAGCCAGTGGCCACCCCTCTGATGACCCCCAGCTACTCCTACACTACTCCCAGCCAGCCCATCACCACACCCCAGTACCAGCTCCAGGCCAACACCACACCCCAGTCCACCCAGTCCCAGGCACAGTCACAGCCCTCATCCAGCTCCAGGCAGAGGCAGCAGCCAAAGTGAGTAGCTCTGAGTGCTCCTATCCCTGTCCTGTCTCCATTGCTTTTCTTGGTTTTTCTGGAAGCAGCATGATGGGGTTACTTCCCCCTCAGGGAGGGAGGGCAGAGAATTTTTCCTGTCACGTCTCACGTTGTCCCCGTGTCCTTGCAGGACCAACAGCCACGCTGCCATCGACTGGGGCAAGATGGCCGAGCAGTGGCTGCAGGAGAAGGAGGCTGAGCGGAGGAAACAGAAGCAGAGGTTGACCCCTCGCCCCTCTCCCAGCCCCATGATCGAGAGCACGCCCATGTCCATCGCCGGGGACGCCACGCCTCTCCTGGATGAGATGGATCGATAGGACCTGACACCCGACACCTCCCCTCTCTTCTCCGAGGAAGGGAGAAGGAGAGGGAGCAATAGGAAGCGACTTCCCTTAGACACATAACTCCTGTTTTATACGTCGTGGGATGGTGGGAAATGACTCTTGGTGATGTGCACCTGAGCGAGAGAATAGACTTGGCAGGGCTGGTTTAAAAATATATACTATATATAAGAAAAATATATCATAGAAAGGAACACTGCATCGGCCTCTGCGTTCTAGGCTCCGGTTTTGAGGCACCTTGGAAACTTAGCAAAGCACACATGAGGTCAAAGGAGTCTGTCCTTGTATGTGCACAGCACTCTGCTTCCACCCCAAAGACTGGGAAGCAAATGGAGCTGAAAGTGCATTGCCCTGGAGTGAGCCTGTTTCCTTTGGATTCTCCCAAACCCTGACTGTCACCTCCCCTCGTCCCGAGACCACAAAGCAAAGTCGTGGGGGTTGTGACAAACGAACCAGAGTTCTCACAAAGTTCCTGTTGTTGTTTGCTCCATGTTTTCATGTGTGACAGGCTGAGCAGAGCCTGTGCCAACCCCAGCTGTGTCTGGAGGGGTCCAGCACAGCAGCTTGGGGTCTTGCTGGAGATGCAGCTGTTGTACCAAAGGCTTGCTGTCTCCTCTGGCTTCTTTTGGAACAATATTTATTTAGTTTTGGTTATTTTTTTTTAATCAGACTGCGAAATAAAGCGCCAGCCTGCGGCAGCTTCCTCGAGGCAGACACTTGGGATAAAGCAGCACGGAGCAGCACGGAGCAGCCCGGAGTGCATGGCCTCCTCCTCTGTACCCGCTTCCCCTGCCCAGCTGTAACCAAGAGGGGTGAATAAATAGAGTTTTTACTGAATGCTAGCTCAGAGGTTTTCTGCCTGCACCCTGCCCTTCCCTTAGGATTTGCTCAGAGCAGAGTCGCTTGGTGGAAGTCGATGCTCCTTCTTCCTTTGTTGCTTGGTGTTGCCCTCTGTGTGCTGCAAGTTTTGAAGAGAAGCTGATTTCTGTTATTAACAAATAAGGTTTTGTTATGGATGCTCCACATGGAGACATCACACCCGACATCGGGGGCACCTCCCTGTGGCTATTGGGTAGGGAGAGACACTGGGAGAGGGATAAAGTGGATAAAGAAGCAGCTCAGTGTGGTGCTCCTGAGGGATTGCCCCCATGGGAGAGATATTTCTGAGAGGGAAAGTTCCTACTGCACACACTCTCCCCTCTCCTGCTTTGTTAGTAGGGATTTTCTATGGAAGCAGAGTCTTTGTTCCTTCCCAGTGCTCCTGGTCAGCCTCCTTTGCTAGGAAATGAGCAGGAACAGCAGATCTTGGGAAACAAAGCTCTCCTTTGCATGTAAATGCTCCTGAAGAATGGCAGCGACCCGGGAGACAAAGCAAAGCTCTTTGCACAGAGAAATGCAGGTCCTGGCTTCAATGCCATCCCCTCTGCAGTGCTGAGGGGCTGACAGGGTCCTGTTCCTCCCAAAGCCACCCAGGCCAGTGGGAGAGCCGTGGGCTGGGGCCCACAGCTCTGAGGTCGCAGGTGGCTGAACCTGGCGCTATTTTCTTATTTCATGAGACTGTACGATAGGAATTTCACTGGGAGCAGCTCCTTACTGGTTGGACCTGAAAGGGGAGGCCAGTTGTGTGTTGTTGCCTCCTTTCTGGCTTTGTTTTTAGTTTTCCCTTGCTGTCAATAAAAGTTCTACTTTTGGGAAGCTGGTCCGCATGCCCCCTGTCCGTGCTTCCTGCCGGGGTGCTGTGGCTGCCACAGGGGCTTTGCACCCAGAGAGGAAGCAATGCCTTCCTCCACCCTTGGCATTCCCCCCTGGCCTCGTGTGATCCGCTTATTTCAGGGATTTGGGATTGCACTGCACGCTCCTCAGTGTGGGGTTTGCTGTCTGCTTGGCTCCTGGCATTCCAGCCTTTTCCAAGGCTGGAATTTGGTGCTGCTGCAGGAAAATCTTTTCACCACTTCACCAGGACGCTGGGCTGAGCCATGCTCCACCCTCGAGAGCACTCTGGAGGAGTTGGTGGCCATGCCCTGTTCCTGCTCCTGGCTACAGGGGCCCAGACAGGATCCCCACCCACCAGGAAGAGACACAGGCAGCTCCCTCTGCCCCAGCTCTTCCCAGGCAGCGTCTGCCTTTGTCCCAGGGCTGGAAAAGCGTCTCTTGTCCCACTCTAAGGAGCTCTGCAGGCATTTGAGGAGCCTTCAGGGAGGGCCAAGCCCCTGTTCCTCCCAAAGGAGGGGAGAAGGAGTTGATGCTGGTGTGGGAGCATGGGAAAGGCAAGGCATTAAGAGGATGAGAGAGCTTGGGTGGTGCAATTCAGAGAACTTCCAGAGAAAATTATGTGCCTGGGGAGCTGGAATTTAACCCTCTAGCAGGGGAGCTAAAACTGGGGCTCAGCCCTGCTGCCAGCATGTGGCCAAAAGCTGTGTCCCTAGTGCCAGGACAATGACATGAACGGAGGGGAGCAGTGAGGAACAGCTCAAACCCCTGGATACCCACCCAGCTCTAGGTGTTCCCCTCCCAGGGGTCAGCCCTGGGATTTCCCCTGGATGCTGCCCCCAGTGCCAACCTTTCCCCCAGAGACAAAACCGAGGATGCTCGAGCAGATGTAAATTTATTTCACAGCCAGGACTCATGCAGGGGTCAGAGGGGACTCAGAGCTGCAGCTTTTCATGCAGGCTCAGCCTCAGTTTTACTTTTCAGCCTCTTCTTTCTGTTCCTCTCCTTCCTCCTCCTCTTCCTGCTGGTGGTGGGGACGGGGGAGGGAGTGGCTGGCACTGGCTCCCTGCCCACTCCCTCCCGTGCTGGGGCATCGCTCAGGATGGTGTTGGATGCTTCCCCCAAGGATGGCAGCAGGGCCCAGGGATCAGTGGGGCCAGCAGCTGCAGGATGGCTCCGTGCCCCCTTTTCAGAAGAGCCTTTCTTTTTCAGACTTTTCCCCTTTTTCTTCTTATCTTTCTTTCTCTTCCTCTCTTTCTTGCCTGCCTTGGGCGCTGTCCCGGTGTGATGATCCACTGGGAGGGCTCCTCCCCCTGTGCTGCCCCACGGGGGGCTCAGGGGGACTCCCCTGGGCCTGGCTGCCCTGTCGATCAGCTCCCCCCCAAATTCGTACAGCACCGGCTCTCGGGGCACCGCCACGGCCACCGTGTTGTACGCCTTACACCTGCCAAAACCGAGGAGGCACCACGGGGTGGGACAAGCCCGGGCAGGGGACGGTCCCCAGGGCAGGGGGGCACTCACCAGACATAGAGATAGGGCTCCACACACTCCTCCCTGTAGGTGAACTCGAAGCAGGGCACCTGGATGACGTTGAAGAAGGCCTGGCCCACCGCGCGCGAGGCCGTGTCGTTCACCCGCCGCAGGCACTCCTTCAACCTGCCCGGGGCACAGCCGGGCTCAGGGGGCTGGCACCCCCCGGGGGGGATGTCGGGGAGCCCTGGGGCAGTTTGGGGACCCTCACCTGTGGTCGCAGTCGCAGTGGCTGATGGTGTGCCAGCGCAGGTTGCGGTAGCCGTAGCGGGCCGTGAAGGGGTGGATGACGTGCTGGCAGTGGTCGTGCTCCCGGCAGCACCGGTCCGTGTCCCGGTGCTCCCCTGCAGGGAAACGGGGGCTGCAGGCAGGGCTGGGGGGCCCACGTGCAGGGCTAGGGTTGAGCTAGGCTAGGACTAGGATCAGGGTTGGATTGGACTGACACGTGCATGGAATGATGCTGGGATAGGTGAGGGTGGCTGGGTTCAGCTGGATCAGCACTTGGGTGGAGACAAGGCTGGCACAGGGATGGGGACTGGGCTGTGCCAATCCCACACTGGGGATGAGGCTGGGCTAGACTGGGGTCCTGGAGCGGGGCCACGAGAGGGTTTAGGCTGGGATCAGGATAGCAACTGGGAGTGGAGCGGTATTGGGATGGGGACTGGAATGGCAGCGGGATGGACCACAGAGTAGGCTGGGGACAGAGGGTGGATCAAGAGGGGACCAGCACCAGAAAGAATTGTGATAGGCACCAGGCAGAGGTGAACTGGGGTTGGACTGGTGCTTGGGTGGGGACTGAACTGGGACAGACAGGGATTGAACTAGCATGGGAACAGGGGCTGGAGTAAACCAGTACTGGGATGGACCAGATTAGGATTGGTGGGGATTGCCCCAGCACTGGGCTGGGCTGGGATGGAGCAGCACTGGGTTGGGGATGGGATGGGATAGGATAGAATGGGATGGGATTTGAGGAACAGAATTGGAAGGGATGAAAGGGAGTGGGATGAGATGGGAAGACAGATGTAGCAGCATCCCTGCCGTCCTTACCCAGCTGCTCGTAGCTGTCCGCGTTGCTGCCCGCACCGCACCACAGCGTCCCGGGGTAGGTGAGCCCGCGGCGGGCGCGGGGCCGTCCCGGCGGGGCCGCTCCGTGGGCAGGTGGCAGCAGGAGCAGGAGGAAGAGGAGGAGAAGGAGGAGGAGGAGGCGGCAGAGCAGCCCCGGGGCGCACATGGCACCGCGCCGCTCGCCGCCGTGGGGCCGCCTTATAGAGTAGCGCAGCCCGCCCACGCGGGGCGGCCCGGCACGGCTTGGCACGGCCCGGCACCGTGCGGAGGGTCCCGCAGAGCCGGGGTGCTTCAGCCGCTCCCGCAGCCGCGGCACGTCCCGCGCCGGCAGCCCGCGGGGAAGGGGTCACCCCTCCCGGTGGGACCGGCCCCGTTGCTGTGGCAGCCGGTGGGGTGATGTGCCGGGGCCGGTAACGAGCCGGCCCCAAACCCCCGCCCCGTGACGCACCGGCCCCCGCACAGCCCCCGGCCCCGGAGCGGCCCCCGACGGGAGAACGATGCTCCCTGCATCCCTGCGTCCCACCCTGTGGATGGATGCTCTGTGCAGCCCCGCATCCCAGCCCGCAGATGTTCCCTGCATCCCTTCCCGCGGTGCTCCCCACATCTGCACATCCCACCCCATGAGCGCGTGCTGCATCCCCGTGTCCCATCCCACGGACGCTCCCTGTGGCCCTGCATCCCATCCCACGGATGTGCCTTTCACAGGACAGCCCAGAGCCCAGTGCCCAGCCGGGCTGGCCGCCCACACCGGCACTCCCAGAGCGCTGCCAGGGCTGTCCCTCCTGGCCAGCTCCTGCCCTTGGAGCCCATTGGCAGTCAGGACACAGCCCTGGCTCACTGGGATGCTGTGGCAGCCAGCTCTCAGCAGGGCAGGACAGTGCCTGGACACCCCAACGGGGACGTGCGTGGCCTCAAGAAATCCCTGCGCCGCCCAAGACCACCCAAAGCTGCAGGACATCCCCCTGAGCATCACCCTAGCTGGCTGACCCCTACATCACAGGGTGCCACCCCACTGTACCACCCACACTGCCACAGGCAGCTAGTGCTGGGGACAAACACCACAGCCCCGTTGCTTCCCACCACAGCACTGCCTGGCTGGGACAGCAGAGCCGGTGGGGGACATCAGTGGCCCATGGGAAGGGTTCCTGCCTGGCACTGTCCCCGTGTCCAGCTGGCCGAGGGCACTGGCCCAGTGCCACAGGGGCTGCCCCCGCTCAGCTGTCGCTGTCTGTGACGCTCCCGTGACGGTCCTGCTCGGCTCAGCCCTGCCACCAACACCCAGGTACGGAGCCAGAACAGGAACCCTGGGCCGTGGGGTGCCACGTGTGGATGTGGGTGGGGGGCACCAGGCCATGGGGAGGGTGGAGGTGGGGAAGTCTCACCCCTCTTCATGCTCAGTGCTTGCAGCGTCTGCAGTCCCCACGCATGGACCTGTGCCACGTCCCTGCCACCCGGGAGAAGGGCTGGTACCTGGCACTGATGGCCCCCAACGTCAAAGGTCCCAACTACGCCTGGCTGGACCCCTCCCGGCTCTACTGCCACCCGCAAGTACCCAGTGCCTGGGGTGGGTGGCACCCACGGGGTGCCAGGGAGGGCTGCATCTCCTCGGGGCTGCTGGGGGCACCCAGCTGTGGGTGCCCATGGTGGGCTGCGGGCACCCAGCCCCTCCACTCTCCCCCCAGGGCTTGCAGGACTGCCTGGCCGACCTGCTGCAGCCCTTCCAGGGAGATGCCATCGACATGGTGGCCGGCATCGACGCCATGGGCTTCATCCTGGGTGAGCAGGGCACAGGTCACAGGCGAGCGCAGGGTCTCTGTCCCTTGTCCTGGGGGTCCTGACAGTGCTGTGCCCACCTCCAGGCGCTGCAGCCGCTGCCACCCTGCGGAAAGGCTTCCTGGCCATCCGCAAGGCCGGGCACCTGTGTGTGCAGACGGAGGCACAGCCCTACAGCGACTACTCGGGCCGCCAGAAGCTGATGGAGCTCCGCACCGACGCCATCTCGCCCGGTGAGCCAGCGGGGTGCTCCCCTTCTGGGGGGCTGCGGTGTGGGCATGGGGCACTCATCCACAGCCTCTCCCTGCTCCAGGTCTGCGCATCCTTCTGGTGGACCAGTGGGTTGAAACTGGGGGCACCATGAGAGCGGCCATTGAGCTGGTGGAGCGGCTGGGAGGGGTCGTGGCAGGTAGGAGAGGGCACCCCAGGGTGCACCCATGGGTGCAGTGGGACCACCACTCCCACAGGCTGTGGTGGCCAGTGCTGAGCCCCCCCGTGTGTCCCCACAGGTGTCGCTGCCATCTGCATGGAGAACAGCGAGGGAGGGAGGTGGATCCAGGAGCGCTACAAGTGCTCCCACTGTGTCCCCCCTCGCCTGCAGCCCCGCTTCGACCAGCACCAGTTTGGCTGGGACTGATGTGGGAGTGTCACCTCGTGTGTCCCCTGCAACCCCCGAGGGACACAGGGCTGCTGGCTCTGCAGGACAGGGATGCTCCTCAGTGGAAAAGGAACTCGTCCTCAGTGGCAGCCATCCATCCTCCTGCTTGCCTGTGAGCCTGGGGGCTGCACCCAGGGACAGGGAGACCC
>VYZP01025665.1:0-18413 GCA_013400635.1 Hypocryptadius cinnamomeus
TCCTCCCGCGGCCACCAGGTGGCGCTGGGCAACAGCGCCGGGACCCCGCGCGCCCCGCGGGGCCGCGCCCGGCAGCGCCGCCTGGTGGCGGGGCGGGAAGGCGCACCCAGCCACCGAGGGGCGCGGGACCCGCGGGGACACGGGGAGCCCACGGGGACCCCACGGGACACAAGGATCCAGAGACACAGGGACCCCTGGGGATCGCGGCCAAGGGCACCGAGGGCCCTGCACACGAGTGCATGGCCTCGCGCAAACACGCTCTCCGTGGGCACGCAGCACGCGTGGAAGACACAGATACACACACACACGTGCGCAGACAGAGGGACCCACGCACACACTCCGCCTTTTCCATGCCTCCGGGGCTGTTCCAAGAAAGAACAAGAACAAAAGAATGAGCAAAAGAAGAAGACAAGAATGAAAGAACGAAAGATTTTTTTTTAAATGCCCTCTTTCCCCGCGACCACCGCTCCCCTCCCCCTCGTTCACATCCCTTTTTCTCGATATGGCAAAACAATCCATTTAGATGAAACTTTCCATTTGGCCTCCAAGCCTTTATGCAGGATGTTAAGGTAAAGCTTGCCAGTATTTGCTCTTGAGTATCAAAACAGTAAGTTACAAACACGGACTCAATGTGTCTCTGAGTTAGCACTACTGAAATGAACCTAATTAAACCAGGAAATCGTGGGTTGTGTGGGATTACACAAAAACCAGTTTGTTTTTCAAAATTTAGAGATAGCACATAGTCATCTCCAAAGACAGCAGTCTGCTGTTTTGACAGCGCGCTAGCAATAGGTGATAAAATTATGCAGTGGACAAAATTAGTTCCTCATTTTTATCCCATCCAACTCAGTTCCTAGATTCCATTTTTATGAACAAAGTTATCTCAATTTTATCATGGAAAAACCACATTCTTTTAAATATTTGTAACTTTTTAAGTTCAGTGTTGTTTAATTCAGATAAAAGGAGGAGACATGGAGTCTAAATGAAATTTGGTTTAAAAGGACTAGAAGAAACTTCTGTAAGCACCAGCATTTCAAAGCCAGTGCTGTTGAGACTTTCTCATTTCAGAATGAGGTGGTGGAATTCATCACTGTCTTATTTGAAGACACATAGATTTTGGAGCCAAATTCAAAACTAAGAGCACAATCATAAGTTATCATTTTTAAAAATTTCCATCCTGTTTCTTTTCATTGCTTTCATTCCTGCACTGAAATGCTGAAACCCTGAATGGTAAAAAAACTCCAGCAACTTCATTTCTGTCAACAGACTGCAAAGAAACATCTTGATAATATTTCATAGGGCTGACACATCCTCATTCTGGTATTATGGCTGTTGGAAGACAAATTGTCAAACTCCTACACATTTTCAACATATTGGTTCTGATTTATTAAACCAGTAATTTTGAAAGCTATCATAAAAGACTAAATTTCATTCAAATTCCTGTTCAGCACTGGGGAAATGGGGAAGCAGAGTTAATGCATTTCATATTATACACTACCCAGAGATTCTGTGCTTAAATAATTTTGAATTAACAATATTAGATTGTTATTTATTCTGTAGTTGAACCACAAATATGCTTGTTGGCATTCCAGATATTAATATTTCAGGCTATTCTGACTAGGCATGTGTGGTATGCCATGTTTTATTTTAGTTTTCCTTCTGTGGGCAATTGTCATCCCTAGGAGAAATTTGCTATCTGATCAAAGTTGATATGAACTTCAAATGAGATTTTAGAATTATTTTTATGATACTAACTTAAAGCACCTACTCCCATCATGACTGGTTTGCTTTGTTTGCAAGAGCACAAATACCTTATAAATCCTGTACATCAGAAATTATTAATTCCTTTTTCACCTTTGCTTTCATCTGCCCACTTCCAGGATATATCTTATGCATGCTTCCCCACCTTAATAAGTGTAAGTATTTAAAAAAGGTAGAGCTCAAAATGAAGGCGGGATGAAGGATTTTGTGGGGAGCTGGAAATTACAGATTTTAATCTCTGTACTGTCTGGATATCCCTGGCTTTTCACGGGCAAGCCAGCACCTTTGCTTTCTGTAGCAGCTCTAGGGTGCCAGCCAGTTTGAGCCCTGCTTGCTCCCTTAGAGCACCGTGTGCCTCATACATTATTTTGCAACCACTACATAATGAAGGACAAAATTATTCCCTAGGCATGACTTGGCTCCCTTCTGCTAAACCTTGTTACATGCTGAGAAGGGAACATCCTCTCTGTTTGGAACCCATTGCCCTACAAGAAAAATCAGACAAGGAATCAAAAATTTATTATAATCAGACTATACCAGGCTACATACTGAAGTATGAAGAGCAGTATCAGGGAACAAGCAAGTCAAATCCAAGTCTACTTTGGGAACTTAGCCACCTTTCCATAAGTTTGAAGAAAGTCTGAGATAAAGGATTTCCCAGAGACTTTCAGCAATGAGAGGCACATGGATAAGATATTTAGAAATAGAAACAGGCACTCACTATGAGAACTGCAAAAAAGTCCCTTTGGTCATATTAAAAGTACCTTTAGATATGTTAACAGTATTCTCATTAGCCTCTTATCTGACTCAGAGAAACACTGCAAAATGCTGTTCTCAGGAGAATGACAGCAACCGTGTTACACAGGTTGATGACACTTCTGTGGATGTACAAGCGTGTTTCTTCTCCCTCCACCTCCCTCCATCCTCAAACTAGCCTGTAACGTAGTCCTCATTTTATATAATCACTTGCTGTTACCTTACTGCTATGCTGAATACTCAGGAAGCAAAAATGTGTCCTCCAAATACCACAAATGCTAAAGCTTCAAGCAATGGCAATTGGAACATGGAGTAAAACCCCACAGCCCATACTTCAGGAGGCAGAGCTGTTACTGCAGACCACAAGGAATGTAACACCACCATGGAGAAAGAAAATGCCTCCCTGGCTTGGTTTCCACCAGGTGTCAACTTTTATGGGCCCTATTCCCACTTAGCTACTTTATAAAATGCTCACAAAGTTAGAATCAGGCTCACAGTCAAAAAAGACAAAGTCACAGCAGCAGATGCTGTGCAAGTACTACTGATATGAGATTTTACATGTGCCTGTCAACTACAAAAAGCAGTGGAGAGTAGAAGATGTAATAAACATGGGGTTTTCCCTCCCTGCATCATCCCAGAAATACACATACTTGCTTAAGTGCAGCACTAAAAAACCTAGATGGGGGAGGAATGGTAATTGCAGGAACCTTTGGGAATTTAAAAAACTGACCTCAAAAGACAGGGAGCAGGGCAGTTCAGCTGGCTGCTGAAAGAATAAATAGTACATCAGCAACTGAGAGTGCTAGGAAGAATTGCTATTCATCTGCATCCAGGAGAAGGAAAGTTATGCTGCCCCTAGGAGAGAGGGCAGAGAACAGACTGAGGACTGAAAAGCAGAAAATCCTTACACTCCTTGCAGTTAATTATTTTCACATGCATTAACTCATTTTCAAATTTTTGTTGAGTATATTGAGTATATGGGTGCAAGGCAGAGGGTAGTAAAAAGAACAAGACTCTCCGCATTGTTATGCTCTCAGAGTTGAGACTGGCTCTGTTTTTTCCTGTGAAGAAGGATTCTGTTGGCAAAGGCACATTAGCTTCTGTCCTACTCTCAGAAAATTCCTGATGCTGTGTTCTGGAGAAGGAAAAGAAAAAAGGGAAAAGGAACCATACAAAGCATGCAAGCTACTTAAATCCTTTTGGGTGCCAATGCCTCAAACATGAGATCTGAGTGCTGGAAATCTGGTCTTTCAATTGCATCAACTCTTGACACCCAAGTAGGGGCAATAAAGAAATTTCCACGCTAATGATTTTAGCACAAAATAACAAGTAATGCCAGTAACTCCAGTTAAAAAAAAAAAACAACAGCACATGCACACACACACACATCTGCTTTCTGTAGAAAATCTCGATGCTTCGTTACAAAGCTTCTGGCAGAGAGCTGAAAACTTCTTGGGTTTTCAATGAACCTTGGAGTTGTTAAGTTTAATGGTGTTCTAGTCATGTTTGGGACAGAAGTTTAGGTACCGTGGGAGTGGAACTTCCTGGAAGAAAGCTAAGACATCCAGGCACTTTCTATGGCTAGAGTTAGAAAGCATTTTTAAGGCATCACCTTTCATATTCAGGCACCCACACCGGAAGCCGGGTGTTTATGTCCCACTCCTGACCCTTTGCTGCCTGCAAGGATTTCTGCAACTTTGCTTCACATTGATGTACCCACAGCAGAGTGCCAAGGATGTTGACAGTTTAGCACCTAGTCACATTCTATTTCTGACAGGTTAAACCCGAGGGAGTAAATCACTGTCATGTCTCAAAGCACTTTTTTTTTTCTTTTTCTGTTTCCCATGTCTATTTTGACAGCCAATGAATTATTCTGCCTATTCTGCTCTCAGCCTAACAGGATGCATTGTATGAAAAAGTTACAGCCTGTCACAGTCCTGAAAATAATTTGCTGGGTATCATTTTACTCCCCTTGACTATCCAATATGTTTGTCTCCAATCATTAAATAAGGTAAAAACAGTAAGTATTTTTGCTAACATTTAAAAAGTTGATGGAATCCAAGGAGCTTTAGCCATCCTTTCAATACGACTGGTTTGTTTTTAAAAATGTTAATTTATCACATATCCCAGCTGGAGACTAGTTTATCAGTTAAAGTTGGAAACTTATGCCCTTATCAACACAAAATGCTTCAAGGACAGAAAACAAAAACAATGCTGCAGGATGCAGTAGAAAGAGCAAAGAGAATTTAGGCGGAGTGATAGTAAGTCAAAATGGAATTCAGCAACCACACTAGAGCTCAACAGCAATTCAAACTTATTGATCCCAGGTTTCACTTTACATCTTCTACAAAATATATTAAATATGAACAATGTCAACAACGATAACATGATTAACTAAAATAATTCAATACCCAAAGTGATACAAGGTCAGACTTAAGAAAGAGGGGTGGAAAATCACACAATTTCACAATATTCTGAGTTGGAAGGGATACACAAGGATCATTGAGTGAATTCACTTTTAAGTGAATACCCCATACAGGAATCAAAACCACAACCTTGGTGTTATTAGCACCATGCTGTAACCAACTGAGCTAATATTCATTTTCACATTCATTTTCATTCATAAGGTCTTGAGCAACCTGGTCTAGTGGGAGCGGAGGTGGGACTAAATTACCTTTAAGGTCTATTCCAACCCCTTAAAATTCTATGATTCTATGATAAAACCTAAAAGCCCACATGTAATAATATATCGTCTCCAATACTTTATTTTTATTTCATTTTTTGCTTTTGACATCAGAGAGAGGAAAACAAGTAGGTGCTACGCAGTTAATTAAGCTCTCATGTAAATTCATTTACCAGGATTGTGTATACTAAACCATCTTGTCTAAGGACACAGAGGGCTGTGTGCAAGTTTAAAATCATTAACTATTGTTATCCGATAACAAGCCCCAAACCTGCGACATCCAAGTTTATTTAAACTGAAAGGATGACAAACATGAAAGCCAAGCACTCCTACCCTTTTCAGCCTCCCCTTCATTGTACCACCAGCCAAAAGGGTCTTGGACTCTCCATAAAATGTTTGGCAAACAAAGGCCCTGTTAATTGACAAGCTATTGCTTTTACTGCTTCCTACCACAATTTGTGGGAATCTTTTAGACCCAAATCAATTCTGCACACAAGCGTTCCCACGAGATGCCACACGCATTCCCATCTGAAGCCACTTACAAGAACTGCTACAGCCTCTCTCATAAAACCTTTGTCTTCACTGGGCACTTCTGGAACCACGTGCAAGCCTTTCATCCCCTGATGGACAGCAGGTTCTTTTTTTGCTTGTTTGCTTACTTTAACCAGGTTCTTTGTTTTCTGCCATCCTACTGCTTTGTTTTTACTCTAAGATAGATCCTTGCCTTTGCAAGGAGTGAGTTACAGCAGAGATGTTTGCAGTCCTCATTGCACCCCAATGCCAATAAAAAATAGTCCCCTCATCACAAGCTGCCTGTGAACAGCTCTCCTTTATTGCTAAAGCTCAGTGTAGTTAATTCTTCTTTGTCAGTAAGAATAATCAATCTCAGCCTGTTAATTAGGAAAAGTTTAACAGGGGACAGACACCTGACAGCATAAGCTCTGTTCCTTTTCTGTCACAAACAGCATTTGTTGTATAAGTCCTTATTATCACCATTTAAAAGTGGTCAGCATTATTGTTTTCTTTATATGCTTTAGGAATGCAAAATCCACCCTGCTTTGTGTATTTATTTCCTTTAACAGACAAGAAGTCCTGGACACTTTTTCTCTGTACAGCAATGCCATGTTCAGGAGTATTGTTAATCAGCATTCCTTTGGGCCACTCAGGTACCCAAGAAGCTTTAAGTCTTTCACGGCTTCTAGTATCACTTAATCCATTCATTATCACCATACTATCTTTGATCATAAAACTGGAAACACAGTTTCTGTCTAAACAAGAGCGTTATAACGTTAGAGCACCTTCCTCCAATTCCTCAGCATTTGTACCCTCCTTTTCTAACAGGAAAAATTCCCCACAGAAATCTGCTAAATCATGTTTTCATCTTTCTTCATATTCTTTTTCCACATTTTTTTTTCCTCTTGGGGACAGAATACATGTCCTTAGAGTATAAAGCACAACAGGCACTCATGTTTTACTGCTGCCCATACATGTCATCTCAGAAATAGTAACTGGGTAGTGCTACCTATATGAAATGATGGACAAGGAAGAACAGCTGGAGGCAGACTCCTCTGACTGCACAGCCAGAGGAACAGGGACCATGCTGAAGCATGGAAGACAAATTTGAGCTGAACCCTGAAGAGTGGGAGGGACAAGGAAAAAGGCTTCAAGGAAGAAAGGGATATGAGAAAGAGGCTGTGTGTTCTGAGCCCGTGATCCTTAAAGAGTATTCTAGACCTTCAGGGTGCTGCTCAATACCTCCATTCCCTTGGGAATACACTCAAACAGGGCACAGTCTCTTGCTGCATAGAAAGACTCATTTGATCCTCACCAAAATTACAAGCGTGATGAAGGGTTTCTGCGGCCTGAGCTGGGAACACACTCTGAGTAGGTGAGCTAGGAAGCTCTGCAGGTAGGAGAGACATAGGATGAAAGTCAAATATCCACAGAGGAAGGAAATGAGACCTTGACATAGAAAAATGTTTCTGAAATTCTAAGATCCGAAGTGCTTATGAATAGAAATTATTTACACTGAATCATGCCCACTTGCACTGCTAAGCCACAGTCTACTTCTATTTAGAAAGATTGTGAATATTTTTAGGTTTTATTTTTAACTTTTCTTCTTGACTCCTCTTAAAATAATTTTTAACTTTTCCTCAGAGGTGTGTTTTTTGAGAGAAATCAGAAAAAATGATTTTAAATGGCTAAGCATGTTGATAAAAGAAAAAACACACTGGTTTTAACCTTTTCTTTTTAAATGTCCAAATTTTTTTGAAACACTGATATTTCCAAAGGAATTAAATATTTTAGACATGGCCCAGGTATTGTACAATCCCCATGAAAGTAGGTATACCTTTTGAAGCCTGAAGAAAATCAGATAAAGAAAATATAAATAACAGGAGAATGCCTATGTCTCCATGCTGCATTATTTTTCTCACTGAAGTTCAGCACATACCAAGTCCTTGCTCTTCCACACCCACCTCTGCAACCACACTTCACCTACCTGCAGGACTGTTTTTTTATTAGGCTACTAGGAAAGCCAAACTCTCTAGCCTTGCAAAAAGCCTGCTGACAAAATTATGGGGTACAGCCAGAGAGACACAGTGCCCAACCCTCCACATCCCATTTCTGAGCCCTCCCTGTCTCCATTTGCACTCAACTTTAAACCAACCACTTTACTAGTGTCACTAACTTTGAAGATGTGAACACTGCTCCTACCAAAAGACCAATTCTTTGCTTTTCAACCCCTCACTACAACTCCTTGTTTCTGTTTCTTAGCCCCAGAGTAAGGGCAGACAGTGTCTGCTGCAGTTTGGAGCTGAATCAAAGCAGCTGAAGTACATGGAAATTTGGGAAGATCAGCATTTGGCACTGCACTAAGGATGGAAATTTGAATTTGAATTATCCTCAGCCTTCACCGAAGATACATTTAATTCCGCATTCCCCTGAGCTTCCCAGTAGACTGGCGTACCTCCCCCACTGTCTTTTGTGGTGGGAATGTTTTCCAGCAGCTCCCAATACCAGCTAAAGCCAAGCCTTTAAAGCAGTATCAGGGTGCTTAATCACCCAGCTGACTGCAGGGGCAGGATGGGTCTTGGCTATCTTCAGCCATCTCTGGGGCCAGGAGCTGGGTAGGCTCCCCCTCTAGTTAGTGGAGGAAGATAAGCATCTGCAGAGAGTAATCCATCCCACCTCTCTCTCTCTCTGAATTAACTGAAGAGGAGCCCAGATAAGTAGTTCAGATCAGACATATTACTTCTGAATAGCTGCAGCTAGACAAGATTAATTCCACCCTCAGCATCCAAAACACTTACATATGTAGTTTCTCATTACTTATCACAGTTGAAACGTCTGCTACTCATTGATTTGGAAACAGATTTTGCCGTTGTGATTTCCTTTTCTTTGTGCAAAATGTTTATTATTCAATATTTGTATCCTAGCATGCAGGAATAGAAGTGACAAGACATTTCCTGCACACACACACCCACAGTGCACCTGCAGACCAGTAGCTGGGCTCATCTTGAACCCCTCTGAGCAGTAGTTTAAAAGCTCCCAATGATGCAAAGGAGATTGAGCAGAGGCTCCTTTTTCGACTCAGCTCTCCAAGAGCCTCCAATCCCTGTGCTCTGCTTCCAGCTATTTGGGTTTTATTTGTTTCAAATCATTTTGGAAGAGCAGCTGAGAGGACAGCATTGCTTTTGTTAAACAATGCCATTTGGGGACCAGACACACGCAACCACCCTGCTGATGGTGGTCCCCGGGACATGTCTCTCTGCAGGACAGACGGACAGCGCAACTTTTCCCACTCCCAGCAATGCCATAACCCAACCTCCATTTCCCAAGCAGGTCCACTTCCCTTCTCCCCGCAGGGGTGTGGAGCAAGGCCGGCCTGGGGCCGCGGCGTCTCCGCGGGGCTGCGCGCTCCCAGCATGGCGGTGCCTCGCACGGCCGCATGCCTCGCATGCCGGAACACGCAGCGCCCACGGTCTGGGTAACAGCACTCAAAGGAGTCAAAAGGGGCTACTTATGAGTTTGGATACTACCACCTAAAGATAAGCTTCTCCATGGTTACCGCTCTCACGCAAGGTCACTTTCCTGCCAAAACTCCTCTCCTCCCTCCCTGGCCCTGTCTCCTTCCCCCTCCGCTATTTTTTTTTTCCCAAATGTGCTACATCAAAGGAGAAAATGAAAACATTTACGATAATCACAGTCTGACTATTTTAATGCAGGCTGTAGGAAAGGAAACATGTAAGCCAAGTGCTCTTACTGTGCAAGCAGAAACACACTCTCGACCTCATAAAAGTAGTATCTGAGAAATAACACTTGATTAAAGAAGCCAGTCCTTCATTTAAGTAGGTGCTTATGGTAGGGAAAACAGCCAGGGTTTCTCTAGAACAGGCCACTGGCCTATCACGAAAAGTAGGAACAGGCCAGACAGATGAATTATTGCGAGACAGCTGGGTTTCAGCCGGGGTGCGAGGAGATCCCTATTATCCCGTCCACCTTTCCTACACAAATGCCTCTCCCCAGAGAAACTGAGTCATTAAAAGCCAGCTCGTTCACTCCTGACAGGCAATATGCATTGAGTGAGAGGTGATACATTCTCATTTTCAGCAAGAAATCTTAGTCGCCCCAAGGAGCAGCTCACTTAGGAGAGCGGTAATGGAATACAGGGCCTTTCATCTTCGCCTCGCTGCCGCGAGCACCGCCTGGCTCGGTAACAACCCAAAAGTTATTCGTTAATGGCTGGTTTCGCTGACCTCCATGAAATGAGTTTGGTGGGTTAGGTCTGGTTTTCAGTAGATAATAGCTAGGACCACAAGTGGTGTTAAACAGGAACCACGTTAATGACTTGAGCACCCAGCAGGTAAGGACTGAGCGAATTGCCCAGGTGCAGCCATGGCATTGCTTTCTCTGCCCTCCAGGGCCATGGAACTTGCCAGCCTGCTTCACCCAGATGGAGACCCCAAGCTCCCAAGATCCCAGTTATGTCCTTATTACACAAACAATGTGGTAAAAACAAATAAACAAACAATAGCCATTTCACATTCTTTGGGAGCTCCACAGTATCTAATAGGCACCATTTGGAGCTGATCATACCACAAACCTGAACTACCAAAGTGCTGTCCAAAAATGTGTTCCCACAGTCCTGATATGAAGATGTGTACTTACTTCTGGGTACATAATTTTTCAAGAATAAAAATACTTTATTTAAGTAATTCCTCATTTTAATACATTTAGTGAGATCAACCTCAGCAGATCAACCCTACATCTCTCCAGGAAAACAAACCACAGCCATCCCTCTTTACTTTCTTCCTGTTCAGTGGCATCTGTAGTCCCAAGTTTGAGCTACCCCTGGGACAGTGACAGCCTGCAGAGTCCAGAATCCTCCATCATTTGAAGAGCTTACCCCCAAAAAAATGCAGAATTCACCCTGAAGTGAGAGTAGCTGGAATCCTTATACCATGTATAAGGTATAATCTCCCCAAAATACCTTAGCAACAGTTTGCTACTTCCTATGCCAAGTTTCCACAAAAGACTGAAATCCCAGAAGAAATCTAATTTGTGTTGAAGAGCTTCTGTCCATCTGTTAAAGCCTGCACAAATTACAGCACATCACACACAAGCCTGTTTCCATCACTTTGCATGAATAGATAGGTATCTTCAAATAAGACATCCATCCACCGACTGCTTAGATAAGAGATTCACTGAGGACCCATTCCCAAAAGGGAATGGAAGCAAAGCAGGCAGCAAACTGCTATCACAGCCCCCTTTATTTACTTCAAATTTAAATCACATAGGAATGTTAGCACAGTTTCCAGTGCTGGGGGAGACTGGCAAGAGGGTAAAAAAGGCTCTGCAGAAAGACGGAAGGAAGGTCTGGCGTGGCTTACACATAGATGGCATTTCTTTAGCTGTCAGAAAGATTCAGACTGAGAGCTGAACATTTTATACAGATGTCATTAACATCCAAAACACTCACGCTGTCTTTCTTGGAAGGGATAGTTAAGTGCTTTTAAACTTCTTCCTCTCAATAGTTGATGCATTCCCTTCTCTAACACAGCTGAGACTGGTAACTCTCAAGGTCAAATCTTCAGGTGTGACCCTTTATTCCTTTATTTCTTTACACTGCTCTCCAGTGCAAAGGTGCCTCCCTCCAATGATCTTCTCCACACAGAAGCTTTTGATAGTCAGAGAACAACGGAAAGTTGATCAAGGAAACGTTGGTACATCAATAACTGGGCAATAGGCAATGTCTGTACAGTACTTATGAAAGAGCAAAGCAGAACCCAAAAAGACTCAAGCATGTCTCCACAGACTTCTCAACCATTCAGACCTGCCTTACCCTGAGGAACATAACTAAGGAAAGCCAGAGTGTAAAGGTACTGCTTTACAGCTGAAGCCGAAGTGAGAGAGGCACCCACCAAGTACAGAGGGAGTTCTCAGACTGGGACTGAAGGCATTCAGCAGAGCAGGAGCCCAGGGCATATATCACTGTGACATGTGTGATGGCGTAATTATTACAGGATTAAAACTTATTTTTAAAATTACCTTAGCACCCTGATCTCCACAGGAGCAGTGATGACTTAGCGTAAATTAATTTTGTAGATTACCAGGGGCTTTTTCCCCACAGAACAGTTCAAGTACTCTGCAGCACCTTCATTAAATCAGTATATATGTGTAAAGATAAATTAATTTTTGAAGCCTATCATTCTCTCCTCCCTTTTTATTTTATGTTAATGATGCAGGAGAACTGTATCTGGTACTGACTATTTTCTTGGCATTCTACTGAAATGTGAAGCCTTACATATTCTGCTGATAACCAGCCCACAAATTGCAACAAAAGCAGCGATTTGACCTTCGTGTTTTACTCATCTCACAGATTACAGAAAGGAAGCCAAAGCTATCTGCCCCAACTCATACAGCATTATTTTTTAACTTAATGGAAGTGAAAAAGAAGCCTGCACTCATTACTCAAAGGACACAATTATTACTTCCTCTCTATATTGTTGTTAGTCAAGAATAAAATCCAGGCTATGACCTTTTCATCAAGCATCAAGCCAAAAGTCTACCTGGGACAGCCACAGGAGGCAACCCTCATTCTTTCACTCAGTAATTCAGAGCAAAGGCCCTTGTTGCATATAGTTGAAAGGAATCCTTGGAAAAGTTTGGCTTAAGGAAGCATCTAATAAATGCTGATCAATAGATGAAGGCCAAAAAGCTTTCTGTCTCCTCCTGCATGATTCCATCACAAAAAAGGCACCACTCATTCAACAGACCAGCCCTCTCCCAAATAACCTGCTCCATCTGCATACAGTGTAAGGTCACAGAAAAGATTATAAACTCACATTGTGAGCAATACAATGTATTAATGCCATAAATTCTTCAAAAGAGACCTGAATTCCAAGAGAAGAAAGCGTAATAGTGTTGGATTCCTTATATTTTTTGCTTTGTTATGGCAATAATAATGTGCCTTTTGAAGTTCATACAGGGAGATACAATGCCAAAAGGCAAATACTTACAATACAAGAGCACTTGGTACATTTATTTCCTTCAGGCCTAAATTCTTCTCCTTCATTGTAAAGTCTCCCTTCAAATACACAACCTGGAAAACAGCATTTGAATAAGTTTAGCTCAAGATAGAACGCTGAGTTTTCTCCCTAACACACCCCACTGTACAGCAATATGAAACATAAATTGTACCATCCTCTCCGATACAGAGTCATGGAATTGTTTCAGTTGGAAAAGACTCCCAAAGTATCATGTCCAACCTTTGACTGATTACCATCTAGTCAAGTAGACCATGGCACTAAGTGCTACATCCAGTCGTTTCTTGATCACCTTCAGGGATAGTGACTGCAACACCCTGGACAGCCCATTACAAGGTCAAAAACCCTTTCCGTGCTGAAATTCCTCCTGATATCATCAGGGGAGACTGAACCTTCCCTGGTGCATCTTGAGACTGTGTCCCTTGTCTTGTGACTGGTTGCCTGGGAGAAGAAACCAGTCCCCACCGTGCTACAACCTCCTTTCAGGTAGTTGTAGAGAGAGGATCACTTCAGAAGAAAACAAATCCTGAACAAATCCTTGAGAAACCCTAAATGTCTTTTGTGGGGAGGAGGTGGGGGGAGAGGGGGAATAGAAATATCCTTCTACAGCAGATAAATTTGCAAAAATGAAGTCAAAGCAAGGCTAAGTCTCCCATTAGAAGTGCCTTTAAAACAGCTTTATAGGCTGTTTGCTTTTTAATAATTCATTCTTTCTCCCTGAATTTATACTAGATATTAACAGATATTATAACTAATCAAAATATAATAAATCCATTATGTCACAACTGGAGCAATGCTTACCTTCAAAATCTCTGATAAAATCAAATTAACCTAAAAAAATGGTAATTTGCCACTGTGCTTCACAAAGACAACCCATTCTCACTCCCCTTCATAAGTTAATCTCCTTTTTTACAATTACTCTTATCCTTCACTTCCTAACAAAATCATGGTCATTAGTCATGCAAACCCACCTTACAGACCCTCAAAAATGACATAAACACACCTGTGAATATTAGCACAGGATATTGCCTGTGCATTCCCTGATCTGCATGTCCTCTACTAAAACATATTAAAAAAATCTTGTGTCATATTGTGAGTCACCAGCCCACATTTTAGTAAGCTGTTGAGTATAACAGATTAGAGGCAGCCTCCCAGATGATGAGGAGTATTACTGGAAATACAGTTGCACTTGCAGAATAGCATCTTAACCATGAAGTCTCACCTGGACACACAGGACAACACATTCCCCTGAGTTTGGAAGGGTTTTTGCAATGAACAACACACTGTACTTCTGATTCTACTATCACTCCTTCCTGGAAAAGAAACAGATTAGAAACATTTGTTGTTAGCGTTGTGGTTGCTTTAACAAGCAAAAATTCACAATTACATTCAATAGAATTAAAGCCCAGCACATGCTGCAAAGCACTGGCTTTCAAAACTTCTTTTCTTTCTGTACCTGCTGCCTGGTATCAGGATTCAGGTTAATCCAAACTCAAAAGACCCACTTCAGTCTCCCTGACTCCAGACGTGGGATTTGCCTTAAAATGTATCAGGTAAAAAAACCAAGCATCCTCTTAGGGAAAGGAATCCTGCTTTATCAGGAATCCTTAACCTCAGTAATCTGCCATGCAGCTCTGGTGAAAACAGGCCAGACACAAGGCATTCTCCTTCCTCCCCTATTGGAGGAAAATGGACTTAGTAAGCAGATAAAAGCATCTTGTTCTGTAGAGGGGAGACGCTTATCTTTGATATTTTGCCTGATAAGTATTAGTAAATTAACATTTCCTGCACTTATTCGAGAAGTCAAGAGTCCTGAACAAACCTGGGTGTGAGGGTCTATGCATAAAAGCTGCTACCTTTTTTGTCTACTTACAGCTGTTTGAGGCAAGGCAAAATTGTTTTTTAAATGTGTGGATCTAGGGTAAAAAGGATCACCCAGTTTTACATTTAGACACTGAAAAAGGCAATAAAGAAGTGACCATTTCATGCAACATATCTAAATTCATGTAGTGAGTTTCTTTTCATTAGCTGCAAGGATACAGAATACTGGTCCAGCTTCAGTCATCTTAGTGTACTTATTTTCAAAAATTAGTTGGTTTCACAGACCAGAAGTTTTAGAGAAAAAGAGAAAAAAGCCCTTGAAACTCTCATCTCCTCTTAGCAGATGCTCTTCACACTCACAAATCTCTTCTTTGCCATTCTTAGTGTTACTGTTAAAACCAGATCAAATTGTCAGCAAAAATGGCAGATCTATTTATAAACATAAGCTAAAATCGCCTACATAATTACTTGGTTTGAGCCCGACCAGCCACAATCTTGAAATTGTTATGGCTGCAGATAGTCAAGCTACCAAAAATACCAGTGTTTTAACAGTACAGGAGCCCAGGAAAAAAAGATTTGGTTGTGCATTTTTCTTAAAGAAAGGTAAAACTCGTGGACACATACACACAGAACTGTCCAACTCCTAAAATAATTTGTATCTCACAGAAGGCTTAGAATACTGAAGAAAAGAGGACTTACTTCAAGGTCAAGACAGCAGGAAATGTCATGGCTGTGTACCTCTCCTTCAGCAAAGTTTGGGTATTGGGGTACTCAAGTCATTTAAAACCTACACTTCTGAATATTTGGTTATAGCTGGCTGCATCTGAGTGGATTTAAATTACTTTAAATGCAAAGTCCATATTGTGCTTTGGGCATAAAATATTTCAGGTTATTTGGATTGGACAAATGAAGGCTCAGGATTTCCTGGGAAAAGCTTATAACTCAATTAGCACAATTTTTATGACATCCTTACCTGGCACTGGTATGTAACACAGGGATTGCTGGGGAGGTGCCATTTCATGGAGCTGTTGTACGTATTTCCTTCAAAACTGCAATCTAGAGGATGAGAAAGAAGCCCATCAGTTCAGCTGAACAAAATCTTGTGGGACGCTGCTGCTGAGGATCACAGGGTAGCATCCTGAATGCAACCCACCGTCTCCCCTGGGTTAACAGAAGAGGTACAGCTGAGAGCTGGGATGAAAGAGAAGGATCATGTCCTGGGAGGACTGGCAGCACTGCCCTGGACACCTGCTGCTGATGCCCAAGTGGCCAAACTCCTTACTAACTCTGACTGGTCAAGAGAAACCAAAATTGGTGACAATTCACTTAAAAATGGATGTCAGTGCTTACTCTGCAGTCCATTCAGTAACTAATCAGTTATTCCAGCATTGGAATGGGGAGGGAAGAAGGAGGGTAAAAGAAGAGCTGGAAGCATTCATCATGTATCTTGGCCATGCTATTTTCATCCATTAACCAAAGCCCTCGGGAGAGCTCTTCAGCAAGCACAGCTCAGCAGGGATGTGCTGATACTGGCAGAGCTACCTCTCCTTAATGCCTTTTCATATTCATGACAGGAGGGATCACCATCCACATGAACTAAAAGCCATCAAGTTTTCATGTGTGTGTGGTGAATCTCATGGAGAGACATTTCAGACTCTCATAGAGTTTGGCTTTATCATCTTGGTGTGCTATATGACATCTTTGTTAATAGAAAATAGGTTTGTTTGCCCAAGCACTGGATCAACCCACATTTGTTTTGTGCAAAATGCATTTTCATGGAGCCATTTGGAAAAAAGCAAACACCAAAACAAACATTAATTTTCACTTTTTTGATTATATGTTCCTATAGTTTCCCTTCCTTTTTGGTTTTCTCTTTTGCCGTTTTCTGGTGTTTTGCAAAATGAAAACCAAAAAAGAACACAAAGAAAATAATAAAATAACTCACCAGAGAAGCAAGACCAGAAAATACTTATAAAGTAGAAATATAATATTTGTTTAAAAAGAGTTAGTTTATTAATGCAAAATAGTTTCAACTAAAAAATAATTCTTTGGAGACCTAGAGTGGTTCTGAGAAAAATTTTGGAAATAACACATACCCCATTTTCTGTGGGAAAAATGCCCATTTTCCATTTATTGCTTTTAGGGTTTTTTTTCTCCTGGTGTATTTTATTCAAAATTAGCTTGATCAAAGAGCCCATGAAACCAACAGGAGTCTTGCCAAAGACTTTGAAACACAGACGTGTACATGGAGCTGCAGAATCACAGAACTACAATCAGTCAAACAATGCCCACGGCACCATTCTGTTTCCACACCCTCCCTCAGCAACTAATCTAAGTCTTTCTCTGCTGTGTGGAGTGCACTGTCTTGCTTTGGAATAAGTTTTATGTCCTTCTGAAAATAAAGGCAATTTATCAGCCCTACACCAGTAAATCTTTGAGCCCACTGTAAAAGAAAACTCGAGAGTCATAGCTCTGAGGTATTCAAGACCTTAAAATCTCCGTAAAATAATTTTGAATTCAACACAAATTTTAAAGGAATCATGGATAAAGTTCATTTGTAAATGTGTTAATTGCCTCCATTTCAGTTCCTAAACAACAAAAGACTTGTACTTCATTATTTGCAGTAATCAGAAATTATTTTTCCAGGATAAATACAGAGCAACATGTGTAGATGCTATGGCCATTTCACGTACCTAAGCTGAAACAGGTATACTTTGAAAAGAGATGATCAATAGTCTCAAAGTTGGCTCTGATAATTTCATCTTTGACAAACATTGAAAGGCACAAAGTATACATCTGAGTCTCATAGTCTTAAGTAAGAAAAGCCCCTATGAAATTATTTTGAATAATAAAGAAATATTCAGATTTTCAGTGCATTAAATACAGTTCTCTGACCTGCAGAACAACACATCAAGAGGAGAGTGTGCAGCCCTATACTCCTCTTATGCATTTTGAAGTTCCATTCTGAAAACCACTGAATTAATCTTGCAGCACAGTCTCACTTACTGCTTACTGAAAACCCTGATGAATGCAGAGCCCATTAAATGTGTTTAACATCCCCAAGCTGCTGAAGCCCAGGTCATACTGGTCCCAGTCTGAGAAACAGTTTTACAAGTGTGCAGGACACTTGACATGGAATGAGCTGTGTTGTTAAATATCTGTGTGTATATTTTACCAGAATCAAGAATCAAGGGCTAGGTTGGAAAACAGCAACTGCAAAATACCTTACATATTTGCTCAGCAATTATGTTCTTTAATGTAAAATGTTTCTTCTAAAAGAAAGCTAATGACCCTGGGCTAATCTGCATGTACAGATGTGCATATTAAACTGAAATTTTCAGCTCAAGGATTAGTCTAGTTCAACAAAGCACAAAGGTGGTGCCCTCATGTAGTCAGCACTGCTCTTGCTTGAAGTGCATATCCAAGCTGTGCTACAAAACCCTCTGCCCTGCAGCACCAGCCATTGTCCCTGTGGAAAGCAGCAAGGGCATGGCACACCAGAAGCAACCATGGTAAGGAGAGTCTGCAGGCACCTAAAGGGAAGTTTAAAAAGGGGAACCAGAATGGAAAAGACTGCAGAAGCACTGGGGGTACTAAGACTGCTCTTGAGCTTTGGTGTGGGCCAGCGGGTTGAATGAGGGAAACAGAGCAGCTCCCATCCAACACCAGGGTGAGGCGTGGTGGGAGCTGGATTTCAGCAGATGCTCAGAAGGAGCAGCATGAAGGAAGAGGAGAGTTAGCCAGTATAAGAAACACCCTTGGGAAGAGATGGGGGAAGGCTGAATGTCAGGCAAAACTGAAAAGGGTAAGAAAGGAGTGTTTTACAATCTCTGGGTGACGCTTTA
>VYZP01025667.1:2861-54934 GCA_013400635.1 Hypocryptadius cinnamomeus
TTTTTCACTTACAATAAATACGGTTTACTCCATGTATCTGGGAAAAAGTATCAGAAATTGTTCCAGTCTTAAAATCCCATTTTCATGCAAATGATCTTTGCAATTAAACAAACAAAAAAATCACAGAGAAAGAACACAGAATAGTTTGGATAAATAGAAGATTAATTCCCCCAATTATTTTTTTTTCAAAAGCAGCTCTTTGAAAAAAAGTGCAAGGAAAAAATGTACTTAGTAAGACCACAGTAATTTGTACAACTCAAGATAAATGTTTCCTAGTGCAAGTAAATAAGCCTCCATTTCCCTATTACTATTATTTGCTCTGTTTCAGTTTTACTATAATTCATCATATTGGATAAGGATTTTCCCAGTTTTCATGTCTCAAGTTTTTTGCACGATTATTACAGGAAATTTCATCCCTTTCATAGCAAACTGAGTTCTGTCAGTACCTTCAGGAGTTTCACAAAGTGTGTTAGCACCATTATACACAGCAAGAAGGGAAATACTGCAATTGCTACAAGACCAATGAGGCACAAAGAGAAAGCTAAACCATTCTACAGATATTCCTTCTCCTCACCACTTGAACTTACTATTTGTACAGTAATCTCTCTCTCAGCTCAGACTTGGTATGTCATCAAATTTTCTGAATAGATAAATCAAGCTTGATTATGAAAGCAAAACATCTAAAACAGTTATACAGTGTTCCAGTGGAACAATAATACTTAATAGGCAGAAAGAAAGTACTACAGAGGACAAAACAAATGTCAAATAAGAAATGTTCCAAAACATTTACATTAATGCATGAGAAAACACTAAACTAGAATACGGATAAGCAAAATTTTGTAAGCAATAAATCTTAATATTACTGCAATAGTTACAATTTAGGAGTGATTAACAAGCAGAAAGAATCAGAATGACAAGCAAGAGCACTGTCTTACAGTAATTAATTCATCTAGTCACAAAGAGCATTCTATTTAGGCTAAAATTGTCATCATGTGTTTGAATTGCACTGACCCCACTTTGCCTCTCCTTCATTTGTAAAGCTATTTTCATGAATTCAGAATGACACCATTATGCCCACACTCACATTAAGCTCCTAGTTCCCAAGATTTGCATCAGAAGTGGGACTTCTTGCTTTAGTTTCCCCCAAATTCTAACAGCATCTTCTGCAATCCTGCACTGCACATATTTCTTTCTCCTTTTGTTACCATGTACTACTGGCATATCTTTGAATTCAATTTGTCATAACCATATGAAAAAAATTAACTTTTTTATTAAAAAGAAGGTCTCACTAGTATCAAAGGGAGGGAATGCTAATTTTATTTTACAAAACTGATTGGTTTTCTGTATGATGCTTGCATTTTTGTAGATACAAAATATCCCTCATTATACAAAGATAAATCCTGAAGATATCTCCAGGGTCATCAACTTGCAATTACTCTGGTGTTATCAGAGGCCCACCAAACACTCTTTACAAAGTTATTAAGCTTCAGCCTAAAGGGAATAAAGCTTCTTCCTATTACAACTGAGTGCCTTTATTAGAATCCTATTCCTCTTATTACTGTCAAATTATTGTCTAATTTCCAGGTTTACTGATTACCAACTTCTATACATCTCTTCTTGTTCAGAACGGTCCTTTCCCTTAAAAGTTCTGCTTCCCTGCATGTGTGTTTGACTTTACTGTCAGTAATTCTTTCTACCTATCTATCTAATCTATCTATCTATCTAATCTCTAACTTTTGTAGCCCAGACAAATAACCCCAAGCTTTTATTTCCTTCTCACAAACCAGTTCTGAAGTTGCAGAACCCACAGCTTCCCTCTGCATTTGTTTCAGTTTGTATCCATCCATTTCCAATGCAAATGACTAGAAAGGCATTCACTGGTGTTGGTTACTTGTAAACACCTTTTTTTTTTTTTTTCCCCTAGATTCCAGTATGTATCTTGCTTTTACCCCACTGGTCTATGGCTTTTTCCTTATTAATTCAGCCTAGAGTCCATGACTAAACCATTCCTCATCTATACTCCAATTGCATGACAAATCCACACTTTTTGCTATTTTTTTTTTAATTAAAACAGCTGAAGAATATTTCAACTTTAGCAGGGTTTTAATACCAGTAGCAACTCATTGCGAACTTGGCCAAACCTAACTTTATCTCTGTAAAAAAAGTCTTCCCTTCTTGCAACAGTTTTCTTGGCCAGTCTTTCTTACCCTGCTTTCCACTGCCTCTGGGACAAATTTTTGTACCTTCTCTTAATTAATCTTTCACTGGATCTAGCAGAATTTTAAATCCCACTCGTATTTCAGCACACCCATTTTTCCACTCCATTTACCCATCCATCATAACTGCAACTTCCAATTTGCTCTACATGCCTGTTTTCAAAACATTTTTACCACCACTTGACACAGGTGTCAAAAGGATAGATGAGAGCAATTTGAAGAAGCACAAACACATCTGAGTATTGGCCTCTCGTCATGTTTCTCATTCTTTGCATCTGGAAATTTACTTCCTTTTTCTCCCAAAGTCTGGAGCAGAGAAATAAGCCTTTCCTTCAACCCTGAAATAAAGAAATTATTTCCTTCCTTCCCCCCCACCCCCACAGAGACAGGAGGGCTTAGAGAAAAGCCTTTCATAGTTGCAGCACTCTTGCACCACATAACAACTAAACTTGTCTTACAGGGAAGAACACTGCTGAATTTTCCAATAACTGACATTTCTAAGGGAATCAGGGAACAAAATACCTTTCCTCACAATATTGTGAACACCAGTTATATCATTACAGCAACAGCATCTTCTTTAGGTTCTGTGCACCACCAGAATACGGTGGGTTATGTTCCTTCTAAGAATGAAGACTACTTAGGAAACTCCAGGCTCTCCCTCTTCTCTTCCCATTCCCACTGACACTCCCTTGAGGGTCAATATCACACCCCAAAACAATGATATTACTTTTTTTTTTTTTTTTAATTACTCTTCTGGAAAGAACTGGTTCCTTTCATTTCAGCTCCACGAATACCTGTCTCAGCACAAGAGAGGGCACGAGCTGAATAGCACGGTAGAGAACTTCCTACAAGATGCATCTGCCATGAATGGATAAGGTATATTTAATTACAACCTAAAAAATTCAACATGATAACCTCCGAAGTTCAGTACTAAATCTGGAGACTCCAGATGTTATTTAAAAACTCCAAATTCCTAGTTCTAATAATAAAAACCCAATTGACTCTCTACAGTGAAGCAGCAGCAGTTTGCCACTATGTGGCAAACAAAAGCATCAACATCATGCAAGTGAAAAACACTATAAATTCACATTGAAGCCTGTAACATAACTTTTTAAAAGTTACTTTAGGTTCCAGTTACCACTTGATCCTCACTAAACTACCTCTTTAACACATATATCTGTATTTTGTTGCCAACACAGATTTTTTTAAACAACTCTTATTAAAGCATAAAAGCAATTATTGCATCTAATGCAGGTCTGACACAAAAGGAAGCTGTGAATGGCTGCCATCTGCTACCACAGGTGGCATGCATAGCTCTATTTATACTTGGGGCCTGCACTAGAAATGGTAGATGTTCCTCTGTTAGAGACTTTTCTAATGATTTCAGAGCAGGCTAAGTTATTTAAAAAGATAAGAAACAGGAAAGCATTGCCTCCAAAGCAGCATTTTGATGAGCCGCAGAGGCTTTAGAATGAAGACGCTGACTAGGCTTCCTTCAGTCTCTTAGCAATACATACAGCATTTCTTTCCACTCCTAACAAAGAATTGATCACTCATGAAACAGTAGGGTCCAATTTGCATGCGTTTAACCCACTGCAAGAAGCAGCAGCATTGTTTACGATTAAAATGATTGGAGTAGGTTCCCGTGACATATTGTAGAGAGAATTCAACCATGCTGAATAGTCATTTTCATTGAACAAATATAGCGTTTTATCAAATTTACTCTTCCAGCAGAACAATGCCCAACTATTTCCTACCATATAAAACTGACTGTTACACTTCACGCTGTATTGTCACACTGAATTTTTTAAAAGGTGTACTTTGTTAAAAGAAACTTTAAAAATTACTTAAACCAAAATAGAAGAGCTTTTGTAGAAGTTGTGAGAGTGGTATTTACTGTTGATTCAGCAGCACTAACAAGCACTGCTGACTACAGTACCATACTATCCCTTAAAACGGGGGGGAAAAAACCCTAAAGAAAATTTTACATTTAATTTTCCAATATGTTTGGAAAACACTATCTCCAATGTCTTACCGAAATAGATTCCACCTACAGATTGATAAAAAGGTGACTATATTCTACAAGGCCCTGGCAAGAAGTGTAAAATTTAAGATTGTTACAATATTAGTATCTAGGCACCTATCCTGTTTTCAATTCCAAACATATAGTTAAGCCAAACAAACCCACTGCCTATTTCAAGAGAAATTCTGAATTTCAGTAAAGCATCAGCTTATGAACAGGAACTGCATGTTTCCCACCAAAAGAAGTACAGTTTTAGTACTAGGAGGAGATACAGTAATTAGTGTAAGAACGTAAACTTGTTTTTCTAATGTCTACAAAAAAAAAATTAAAAAAGAAAAGAGAAAGGAAATTTTCCATGGTTAGTGCATGTAATGAAGGTAAGTGTTTTCAGAAGTCAGGAGTAAAAGCCTAAATGGAACAGATACTATAAATGGAAGCAAAATTTAGATTAAACTAATTTTAAAATAAGAGCTTCAGCTCTTGCCTAAAGTATTACAGTTTAAAACTAGTTAGAAACATTTTGATGCAGAAATTACTCCTATAGAGAACTTTTTCAGTACAAACTACCTTTGGCTAGATAGATGAACTTTTCAAAAACACAAGACAGGATGAGCCAGGTTCCACACTGGTTATATTTTACCTAGGTTATATTTTAAGCACTGTCAGCCCATTTAATCAACACAGGCTCTTGCTGGATGTTGTTAAGAACTGACAAGATTTTTGTTTTTAAAGTACTGTTACTCGGATTCCACAGTTCAGAACCAGAACCTTCAGAAGAGGAAATTATACAATTCGTTGGTGCAGTGAAATGTAAGAGAGATAAAACCAATTAAATTAACCCACAGTTTGAATCAGGAGCCGGAACTGAGCATTTACCCGTGTGAAGATTGCTGTTTAAGGGATTTGGTGCGCGTTCCCAGCACGCCATGAGGTGGAGCTGTGCCCCCAGGACTGGCACCAGCAGGGACACGGTGCCTCCACGCCTCAGCCGGGCCGCTTTGCAGCTGATTTGTCTCTTGAGGGGATACATTTGGTTTAGGTTTCCCCAGCAAACGTGAAAGTTTCTAAAATAGGTCACGCAGATCAATTGCTCTCGTAATCTGAGACCCAAAAGAGCAAATAATATCTAAACTGTGGCGTGGGGGTGGCCCGGAGCTGGAAGCGGGGAGACAGCCAGCCTGGCTACCTCTAATCTCAGGAAAATTGTGACTTTGTTCAGTTTCTGCTTTACATCAGCATACATGTTACAGCCACAGCAACGGGCAGAGAAACATTTTTTCTTGCATTTTATTAGGAGTCTTGCATTAGAAGCAAAGGAATTAACCAAGAATGGAGGGGGTCATGTTAACAAAATGTGTAGTATATGGGATAAGAACATTCGAAACTGAATTAATTGAATTAAAAGCCATGAAAAGGAAGAGTGAGGCTACTCGAAACTTCAAGGTAAAGATGGTACAAAATTTTTAAAATATTTTTTTAAATGTTTCATATTATTCATACTTTTTTAATTTAAAACAACACATTTTTTAATATCAAATGAAAGCAAAAATTTAAGAAATCATTGCAGGAGACTTCATTAGTCATTGTGGAATATTGAAAGCTAAAACCCGTCTGCAGAATACCACAGGAGTATTTGGTGCACATTAACAAAGCGATTAAGAAATCTTTAAACTGCAGTAAGAAGCAAAGCCAATTTCCTGACACCTAGTCTGGAATAGAAAAGACTTCATTTTGCTTAATATCAAACCATCAAAAAGGAAAAGTAAAAAAGCACTGTCTTATACATTAAAACAAACAAACAAAACCCAGTTGGCTCCAAACCACTTTTTTTTAATGTTGGGGTTTTTTTAGTTCTTGCTTAATATATTTTTATATATACTGTCTGTGATTCAAAAATTGTCTCATTGATTTATACCACTGTCAGTTTACATTTAAATAATTTGCCTCTAAAGTGCACTTTAGATTTGCATTTCATTATTTTAATTTTTAATTCACTGTTAATTACCTGCAATGGAAGATTTGGTAGTCAGTAACTCAGTATCAGACTAAAGGTCCCACATTGCATCTTCTATGCCTTCCATAAAAATAATCCAGAGTTACTGTAAGATTCAGTCAAATATATCAAGAAAAAATTATTCTTCCAATTTTGTGACACAACTGCTAACATCTGTTGCTCAAGATTCCTCTAATAAGAGTCAAACAAAATTAAGATCCAAGAGTTCAAAAACTCCAGTTCCCTACTGACCACAATACCCAGTATTATCACTGCATGAAGGTTTCACTGGAGTGCTATTTGGGCATAAGACTGATAAGTGTTTTAAAAATGTGTACGGTATTGACAGCAAAATCCACCTGTATAGAAAAATTATAGTTTGAATACTTTGAAGTCACTGATGTACTTTATTAAAATTTTTGTTTTTTAAGGCAATTATCCTTGTATATATGGCATATCCTTAAAACTGTTTTAAATGCTTTGTACTTTAGACATTTGTAAACAGAAGGGGAAAAAAGTCTTATTTTTTAGGGTAATTACTTATGAATACTGAATTTCAATTCTGAACCAGAAAAATGCAACACACATAGACTTTAAGACAGAGGTCTGTGTTAATTTTGCCACTGTTTCCTTAGCTCTTGCGGAACACACTGGTTTGACACCATCATATACAGAAGCACATCTAGATATTCTGAAAATGGTCTGTAGACATTCAGTAGGAACATGAAAAGACCTGAAAAAATTAACAGCAGGCTTCCTACAATGTATCATCATGCTAAATAGTTTTAGTAACTAGCTTTCATTTATTGTCAGTAGCAACAAATACTTTCAATTAAAAAAAAAAGCACAACATCTGATTTTAATAAAACTTACTATTTCCCTTTTTCTTGTTTATTGTCAAAGTCTAATCTTAAGTTTCTTTAACATTTGTATTTTTACAGAACCATTCAAAACCTCACTGACTAAAATACAAACCCCACAACAATTGTGGGGAATGTTTTGGTTGAGAGATACAAGGAAATTGGTCAAAATACGTATTTGCAATAATTGGCCTTTACCACTGCTGTTGAAAATGCTCCATTTACAACCTTTCAGTAACTGCATTCAACGTTGTTTGAGTCTTTCTGTAAGATATATTTTCCTTGTCTCTTGTTCTTAGTCTGAGCTCATTTTAGTACATTTTCTTGACTGAAAGATGTTCTACGATATAAAGAGAGATGTCCAGTCTCATTTAACAGACACTCGGTAATAAATGGTTACTCTTTCTGACCACTATTATGAAATCTTTTGATTTCCTGAAAGGATTTTGCAGTGCAATTCAGAGAGTTCCACGTGCATGTGCTTCACTTTGGGACCAAGCTCAATCTGCTTCACCGAAGGCCACTGCAGGGCACCGCAGGAGCTGAACCCGGGGCAGAGGATGAGCCCGGGACAGGGGCCGGGGCAGGGGCTGAGCCCAGGGCCGGGGCCGGGACAGGGGCTGAGGCCGGGGCCGAGGCCGGGGCCGGGACAGGGGCTGAGCCCAGGGCGAGGCCGGGGCCGGGACAAGGGCTGAGCCCGGGGCCGAGGCCGGGGTCGGGACAGGGGCTGAGGCCGGGGCTGAGCCCGGGGCCGGGGCCGAGCCGCCACGGCGGCCGCGCTCCCTGAAGCCGCGGCCAGAGCTCTGAGCCTTGCTCAGGCTCCGCAGCCCCTCTGCCGGGCCCTTCCCACTCAGAGCTCTGCATTTTCGGTGGGCTTACACTCATACACCCATATTGATATAGAGCACGAACCGACACAACACCTATTCTCTCTCAAAATCCTACAACTCTTTTCAAATACTGTCCAGAGGGGCAAGTATTTTCCTGGATTTTCATCATTCGTACAACAATGTTCTTAGTGCAAAAATACCTGTACTGCGTTTCAACACCTTAATTTATATTATACAGACTGAACATTACTTCAGTGGTTGCTCTAGCATTTATACCAAATAAGTTTCTCCCCCACTAAAACACGAAGAAAAACACCCAGCCAGCAATGAGATGTTTATGGATCCTTATGTAAAGACCATGTATAGATCAGGCATAAAAACAATAAATAAATATACTGGAAATAAGCCAATTCAGTATACATTAAGATTTTAATCCACGTGCTTTCTGGTATCAGCATAAAAATCAAGATGAAAGTCCCTTTCTGCCCCCTTTTCTCGTGTAACAGGAAACCCCAAGAGCTGGATCCTCTGCCCTGCAGGGTAGAACTTCCCAGGCCCTGGTAGCCGTAAGTCCTTCCATGGTTGATGCAGAATGAGTGATGCACTGAGGCATCCACATCCTCTGGAAACCCAGACAGAGCTTCTCCATCAGGCACACACATCTCCTCCTCTGCCCCACTTCAAATGCTCTGCTTCACTGCCTTTTCTGAGCTAGCCACTACTCCTTTGTTAGAGCACCTAGGAAATGGAACCATACAAAAAAATACCTTCTCCATCCCTGGGGAAAATAACTCTTCTCCACTAGTCCTTATAACAGCAAACTGAAGTGAGGAAAAATACAGCCTTAAAAACAAAACAAAAAAAAAAAAAAAAGGGTAATCCTTTTAATAACTTTTGGACCAGAGAGGAATACTAACAGCCAATCTGAAATCCAAGTATTATCCATTCCCTTCATCCTGTCCCTGAGTGTCTTATAAATTGTTATCAAGGCAAACCATGACAGGTTCTCAGCTCTACAGCAAGGGCTAGAAGTTTATCAGGGCTCAAGTAGGAATAAAAGCATCACAGAAGAAAGACATCTTATCTTGCTCCTACTCGAGAATCTTCTGACATGACCAAAGTCCAAGAGAAGAACCACTTTGTTTAGAGCACGTTGCCCTTCCATATTTCCATTAAATTAACTACCAAATGACCATTACACTCCCAAAATAACACATGAAGTGTCCAAAAGAAGTATCTCTGAGCCCCAGGATTTGCTCATCACAAAATGCTTTTCATGCTGGTTTTCATCTGCCCAGGGGTATTTGCCAGCTGTTTTGCCTATAAAAAAGATGTCCCCACCATGGGGAGAACAATTTCTACCTGAAAAAAACAGTCACATAAAAATTTCTCTCTAGAAATCGCTTGCAGAATTTGTGAGGAGAAAGTTTTAGCTGTAATTAAAAGAGAAATCAATGCTATTCTCTCACATCTCAGTAATACTGACAATTCAAACATTTATTTTTAATCAATGAAAGCAAAATCCCTGACAAGATTTCAAGTTGTGAAGTAAGGCACTTTTCCTGCCTCACTTTTTCTCAGCCATGAATCTGAGTAAGATTTTTTAAATGTCCACTTCCTGTAATTTTGGTAATTTTAGAGTATAATTATTTTTACATTTTTATGATGCCTTTGGGGTATCATTACAAATATTTTTTAAGCATTTAAACTTAGAAAAATAAAATTAAGTAATAGCTTCTCTTGAGGAGAGACTGTCAGTTCTGTTTTGAATAAACAATCCCTTTTAAAGGCAATCTAGAGATTTATATCCGCTGTAACCATAGAAATTAATCTAGAGTTTAAACAAAATAGAGTAAAACATAATTTATTTAATGAAAATCAGAACAGTGCTATTGCAAATGAAAGTTGGGTTTCTGTTTTTTTAATTCAACAGACAGCTTTGTATGCAATTGTAAGATTTTACTTGATGGGCTACTTCTTACAACTTAATCATACTTATTTAACCAATTTGAACAAAGCATTCAGATATCTGAGTTTTAATTTCACTTGATATAAATGCCAATCACTAAAAAAAAAAAAAAGAAGCTAAGGATTTTCAGATTTTAAAAGCTAAAATAAATATATTAAACATCTTTAATGATGAGAAACTGCTTTGACATTGCAAACTGCAATCATGAGAAACTGTTTTGACATTGTAAGGCCAACAGGAACAAAGCACAAAAATTTTTATGGGTTTCTCATATAAAAAGTTTGAGAGTAGCAGAGAAGAATAAGAATGCGTAAACTGGAAAGCATTTAATATATCAGCATAGCTAAAAAATGTTCAGAAATAGTGGTTCCTATAGACTAAGTATTTACAAGTTTGCCTGAAACATTCCAGCATGCTTACCCTCAATAACAATTGTGCCACATAAAGAAGTTCAAGGTTAAACTAATTCAGGATTTATAGGTCAGTTAAGTAAGAGTTAAAAGAGCAACAGCATTTTTTGTATTTTCAAAAAGCAAGGAAAAGAACTTGAAGCTCACATGAGGAAACACTGATGTACTTTACAATGAAAAATCAAAACAAAAAACATAGCTCAAAGTCTAGAAAAAAATTCATATCACAATAGACTGAAATAGTTTCCTGTGGGAACATCTGTCATAGCCATGTAAAGTCATGAAAAATACTGAAATAGAAAGTGGAAGGAAACTTTATTTTAAAAAATGCAGTTTAACAATTAATTTTTCTAATTCCTGTATGTTTTACAGTATACTATTCTGTGGCACTTGTGGTGGTTATATAACCTGTATGTAAGTCACCATGTAAGCCTTCCTTGACCATATCAATAGGAAAGAATCAAATCATATCAGAAAAGTAATGAAAAAACTAATAAAGTTCAGCCTTATTTACAACTAAACTGTGAACTCAATTATTCTATTATACAATGACAAACACTTTAATAAACAAGAGAAAGAAAATTAAGCTGCTTAAATCTGAAAGTTTCTAGTAACTGTTCATAAAGTGTCTAGTAACTGTTCATAAGCCAGAGTACAAACTGAAAACCTCAAGAGATATGAGCTTCTGGTCTCCTTCTCTTAACTCGGCCTGCAGGAGAGACTGATTTAGGAGACTCAGCCAAACCAAGGCTCACATGGGCATAAAGAAGCTTGGCTTGTAATACAAATGCCAAAAGAGACTCATTGAAGTGAACTTTGCAAGATCATGCAAGACACCTCAAAATACAACAATCTGTTCCTGTCTCAGAGTTAACTGACCTGTATCCTGTAATTGGCTACCATTCCCTGCAACATTTTATTAATTTCTGAAAGCATTTTATCTATCTCTAGAAACCAATTCATAGGAACCCATAACTTCACATAATAGGTGGCTTTTTGATAGTACACATCCACAGAAAAGAAAATACACAGTGCATAAATAGGGAGAGAAACAGAAACAAACAAACAAAAACTAAGGGAAAACCAAGACACACAAGCAAAGGAAACAAAAGGGTTGGCTGAAATAAAATGAAATAGCATCTGTACTGAGACATACCACCACTGTATACTGCTGCATTAAGTCTGAGGTTCCAATCAGCAGTCAACTCCAAAGCGTCTCCAAGAAGAGAGGGCTGTAAACTACAGCATTATCCTCATGGCTGCTCAGGAAAGGAACACGGTCTCCATTCTGAAATTACTAAGTGCCCAGCCAGCTGTGAGGCAATCTTAGGAAACAAGATGGTGGCAGAGACACTGACATGTATTTATCGACAAGTTCCTTTTCACAAGGACTTTGCAGTGAGAGCTGCATTGGCTATCCAGCACCTAAGTACACTGAGATACAATCACAGAAACCACCAGTGCAATGAAAAAGATTGTGCTTACTCTGTAAACCCTGATGAATCAGAAGAGCTTCAGAAGACAAAAATCTATTAAAATATTTACTCTGCAAAATGAATTAGAGTTCTTATTTTACTTGAAACACTCTGTTAGAGAGAATAAAACAGGGACTACTTTCCCTTGTCTTTTTATTTCATAGGCAACATCATGGTTTTTCAAGTTTGGGGCACACACATTTCAGAGATGCTACCATTTTCATAGAGGCTTTCCTTTCACAACCTTCTGCTGATATGCATAAGGCATTGCTGTAGCATGTAGAGCAAGAAGGAACCATCAAGTAACTAAACAACCACCACATCACAAAGCAAACACACACAAACTGTCCAGCAGCTTACAGACTAAGCCATAAAACTTTCTAAGATCCTTTGTGTTAATACTCAGTGTCTACCAAAGTTTCACTGTATCTCACCAACCCATACACAATGAAAAAATCAGTCTTACCTCTGTCTTTTGCCATAATAAATAGATTGCCCAGGCTGGGTTGCACTAGCTAAATGCTACTGCATTGTGTGGGCAAATAACAGAACAACTAGATGAAAAATACTTGTATTTCAGCAGACAAGAAACTGGAGTATCTCTTGTAAGATGGATACTGGTTTGTGTACAGTCTTCACTCAAGGTTATGCTAAAATGCTACTGCAATTTGCCACAATGTTTCACAGCTCTTACAGAATTAGTGAACGGTCTCTCATACCAAGGACAGAAGTGATACCACATTTTTGTTTCTATTTGGGTTACAAACACCTGATTTAACAAATGTCATGCCACTGCTCCACAGCTCTGCTCTGCATTACAGATGAGTCAGTATTACTGAAATACATTTCATCAGTATTTCAGTAGTCTGCTCATGCACCGGCATGAGCTTAGGAAGAGAGAAAGGTAAACATGAAGCACCTCCCTGCTGAGGAGCTATCTCACTAGCAACTTTAAGATGAAAATGTTACAGCTATGAATCACAACTAGAACATGAGAACTTAGTACAAGCAACAGAATTTATCATACAGAGACTGGTCAAGATTAAGTGGTAAATGTCAAGCAGATATCTGATTGTATCAATAAATGGAACAGGAGCTGATAAAGCTCATTATTGCACAAGTATGGAAAAATAAGAGAAACACTGAGAAGTAAAGGAAGGAGAGAATTGCAGACGGAAGGGGGAATAGAAACAGAAGCAGAAGGGTATGGTTTGAAGTAAAGAGTGAAAAAACATTAAAAGTAAGGTACACTCAAGCTAAAGCAGTAAATATAATTACAGTGCAAATGAGAGACAGATATCAGAGACACGAGAGCCTAGCATGTATTGGAAGAGCAGGACCCTTATTTAGGGTAATAAACCAAAACAAAAGCAAAAAAAACCCCGAACTCCACACTTAAAGGGGAAAGAAGCAAACTCTCAAAGCAATTATTAAATCTCTTAGGATGTAAAATATTATCCTAGAAAGTGTTCAAAATAGCCTAAACAAAACACTTCATGATACACACAATGCTAGAAAGGAGAGGGTTAACCTGACCTCATGTTTTAATAACATGTTCTATTCCTTGGCACATCAGCATTAGAACCAGAGCATGCCAAAACTACAATTTTCCCCACAGAAACACAAAACAATTTTAAATGCCTGTAGCTCTAATGTCATACCAATGGAAAAGCATATTGTTGAACACAGTGTACAGCAGCAGTGTATCCTTGAAGTCAGAATATCTAAACTAGTTTGAAGATATTTCATCTTTTTTGTCCTGAATGTTCTTCAGTCCCCTACAGAGCAATTCTAATGTGGTTCCTGCATAAGCAACTCAAGTGTCTGTGTGACTACAGCATCAATAAGCATGGCAAAGACAAAAATGAGTAAGGATAGAAAAATAAAGAGAAGGAAAATAAACCCATGTTGAAGTAGAAAGTTTTACTCACATAACTTTGTTTAGTTCTATCTCACTGCACTGTATCAAATTAGCTGTACTGGGACTTCTTATGTGTAGCTTAAGTAACACAACAAAATTTTTCTTTTATTTAAAATTATTTGAGGACTTTCCACTTTAGGAAGTTTTTTAAAAGCATAACTTTAATGACTGCAAGCATCTTTTTATTGCTTAATTAGTAGCCATTATTAATACTAATTAATGTCACAAATGGAGTCAAGAAAAGGAAAAAGTCGAAAAAGCAATTGCTGGACAAGACAGGAAATAAAAGACAAAGGAGAAATTACTTATAAAGATTAAGCTTCACATGGAAGGCACTTTGAATTCCTTTGTCTTACACAACAAATCAGATAGCAACAAGAGGAAAAAGCTTCCCTACTGCTGCAGAAAGTGAAACAACTGACTAGGTATTCATGGGCAACCAAACTATCCTTCTTGTAGTTAACAGTTTCTTACCACTTAAATAAACAAGCGTCCACTAATTCTGTAATGTATAGAAAATCAGTCAAAAAATTGGAAAATAAATACAATAACAAAGGAATCAAATGGAGTGCAAATTAAGAATACCAACAATAAGAAATCAATGACACTAAAATTTTGGGAGATTTCAACAGAAACCTAACAAAATACAATACACAAAACCAGAAAGAAAAGCCCACATCAAAAATGTAAGAGTTAGAAGGAACAAATGAAGGCAAAAGAAAACTACTTCTTTTAAATAAGTGAAACAGGAGAAAATAGGGTGACTCCTGAAGAACCTCAATTTTTTTCCAAAGTTAATACCAGGGATTATAATAAAGTTAATATTCCCTTTAGATTTAGAAATGATCTTACAAGGCAAATTCAAGGAATTTCCTTGAACAGAGGCAGCTAAGAGATGCGTGCTCCCTGCCGGGTTTGGAGCGCCTGCTCCGAGGCAGGGGACACGAACAATTCCAGGAGCTGACTCAAGTGATCTGGTTTGAAACCAGCTGACACACAAATAGCCACTGAAGCACAAAGCACAAATGCTTTCACTTTTAAAATTTCTCTTTCCATTAAACTAGAAACACAATTGTTTTTTTAATACTGTTTTAATCTTACACTACAAGTATAGTGCATGCAATGCACACAGCAGACAATCTATCAGGCAGTCTTCAGAATGCAACTGAAAATCAACAGTACTCTCTTGCAACAGCCACAAAACAAAGTTCTTTTTCTAATGAGCAAAGAGATGCAACTGAACAAACCAACCATTACTTGGAAAAAACACTTGATGTGGTCATGAAAAACCTTGAGACTATGAAATAGTCTTTCTTCCTGTAAAACAAATTCTGTCTATTGCAGCCAGCATAATTCTTAAATTACTGTTAGTAGCCTTAGAATTTGGGGTCAGTAGTGTCACTACCCCTTAGAATTAAAATTATCCAGATCCGAATAAACACAGTGCTAAATCTAGACTTCTCATTTCAGGTAACCTGCAGGCTACAGGTCATAGCATCCTGGTCATAGCAGATTTTCCTATGAAGCTCTAACACAGAATTATTAAAAATTCAGAAACTTACATCAACCATCCCTACTTTCTCACTGCAGTCTGGTGGCACATTCTATGGCAGCATAAACTTAAATAGAATTTCTAGGTGAATTTTATTTCATACAGTGGTAAGGAGGAAGAAAAGAGAGTGCTAGGGGACTTACTGGAAACAGATTATGGTCATATTTTCTATGATAAATCTACTAATACAAATATGATTGTGCAACAGATGATGACATTTGCTATTAGCAACAACTGAAAGGTCTTCTTGGCTCCTGATGTGGAGTTCAGGTAGAGAGAAATAAAGAACTTCCCAATACTTTTGTAAATAGGATTTTGATGAAGGACTGAAATTTTAAATTGGATTTCCTGACTTCTGAGTATATGACAGTCCTTCCTTTTTGAGAGGGAAAAAAACCAAACCAGACTGATGTTATATACTACTACATTTCCTGATAATATACTACCACAAATTTTGCTTTAAGATTATGATTATGAATATAATTTTATACATTTCCATATTACCTCTTCAGAATAGTATAATTCATCCAGAAAACTACTACACACTAAAAAACCAAATCAACCAAACAAACCAACCAAACACCTCCCACCCAAAAAACCACGTCAAAACAGAAATATTAGAAAGCTTTTCCCATGCTTACAAAATATGTAGACAAAATACATTCCATGCAATCTCTTGGGCTTCAGCTTTATGGTCAATGCAACATTCATTAGATCATTTTTTTCCTCAAGTGTTACAAGGAAAGCCAATTAAGCATCAAAAGACTCCGGCTTGTCACATCAAATTTACTACTTACTGGAACAGTGTGCCTTATTCATCAAATACGTGTTGACTTGGAAGTCACCATGAACCACATTCTTAACTAATTACAGCAACTGCTACAAATACTGATTATTATTAAGAATAAGTAAGTTAAACTAAATGCACTAATTATCATAGGCTTTACTTGCCAAGAAATGCCATTCTGTCAAAAGCACACTGCACAATTAAAAGCTAAAAATAAAGAGTTTGTTCTGTCCTTAATCATTGCTCCTCCACTGCTACCCAGAAGATAAGAAATGTTCTCCTGTAATGCACCCAGTCCTGTGCATTGTGGGTTCTGCAAACTACACAGCTTTGTTGTGAAGAACGCCTGCCAAGAGAAGGCTGCTCAGAGCTGCCCTATAAGGAGTAACAACACCATGTTGGAAACATTTTGTCAGACTGTGAATGCAGCACGAAATTCCTCTCATCAAGATGTATATTATATTATATATTATGTGGTTTCTTCTGCTTGTGGGATAATATTAAAAGATGCCTAGGCTTCAACTTGGTGGTCAAAGTGATAACTTAGACTAACTGCTACAACCTGTAGCTGTGTATGTATTCTCTAACACTGCCTGTGGCTGAACAGATAGTTTACTTGCTTTAACTGAAATAAATTTTAAAAATAGTTGAAAATTTATTTTCAGCACAGTTTCTAATCTGTGTCAACTACTGGTAATACTGCAGTTGGGGTCCATATTTCTAAAAGAGCCAAAACCATCAAAGGCGGGTGTTTCAATCTGCATATTAAATATATAGATATGAGTACAGACATTAAATTACATAATTTTGTTCAGATTCTTTCATAATTTGATTATGGCAATATTAAAGACTCAAAACAGCTGTTCAATCCACTTTTTTAAAATTTAAAATTATTTATAGAGTAAACTTTTAGGACTTGGTGCCATTTTATTAACTTCACTGGAACAAAAAATGTCACCATAAACACTAAGTCAACAATAAAAACCTTCATGATCTAGCAACTAGGTAGCAAAATAAATCCTTTAAAAACTATCAAGCTACACTAAAAATAAAATTAGATATAAATTCAAGTTTTAGACTGTGGTCAATTGAGGTCTAGACAAAACCCTATGTTTGTTCACTGCCTAGTCTCCAGTCTGCTCCAAGTTTGAAAAGGTAATTGAACTCAGTCTATAATTACTGGATTAGATACAGATGGGCTCTGTACATTTCAGGGGAGGAAAGAACTGTTTTGATTCATTTTATGATTGCCTGTAAGGTCAGACTTTTCAAAATGTACTTTCATCTGTTAAATAGTTTCTCAAAGTCCCAGGGGGACATCTTCAATAACTGATGTTTTAAGCAATTTGAGTCTATCAGATCCAGTCTTTGAATATAATATGCTGTCCATTTTCTAGAATTATAAATGTGCATGTAGGTTAATTGCTACAACTCAGGGAGAGTTTCAAAACTACATTTTTTCAGAAAATTGCTAGCTTTACCCAACAACTGTTATGAATAAATATTTTCAGAATTATTTTGATTTAAGATATAGCATATCTTTGGAAATACAAATAAGTGACACAAATTAGAAATGTCCTTACTCATAATGCCTTCCCATTTGGGGAATGCTCTCTTAGGACCCATGTGAACAATATTTGAATAGTGTCAACTAAATCAGTTCATTTCTTGCAAAAAAAAAAAAAAAAAAGATAAATATGTCTTAATAGAAAATCCTTAAGAACACTTGAGAAGACTCATTTTTCCTCAATCTCTTATTTGAGCCCTCATCCTCATTCTCAGTCAAGATAAAATGTGGAACAAACAACGAGCAAGCATTAAACTTTCACTCAGCTAAGAATTTTTTTGCACAGTATTTTCTTCAATTAAATCAACCATAACTCTGCAGCCTGTTTCAGTACAACCAGGATTTCATCTTGCATCATTCAATGTCTTGCTCAGTTAACAGTTCAAACGCTCTGCAAAGGGAATCTAGCTCTGCTCTCAGTTAGGGACTCTCAAAGTTACTGTAATAGCAATTTAAAGCAGAAAACACACCATGCAATCAGCAGGCAATATAATAGTTCAGTTCATAGTCTTAAAAGAGGTAGGAAACTTAATTCCAAACAACTTACTATTCAAGAGTTTCAGTTTCTTTGTATTACAACAATCCTCTTCCTTATAAAATTTTAGTAAGAAATTTTTTTTTTGTTAAAACATACATTTGTGTTTAAAACAACAATATCTCACTGACAACAGTCTTAGTCAAACAAGCTATCTTGGTAGGATCTATATCTAGACATACCTCTGCAGAGTTGTTCTGACAGAGTCTTAGTATTCAAGCACTGGCAATAAGGATAATTGGAGCTATGTTAATATAATATCCTTTGTCTCTCAGTGGGCTAATGAAAAAACACGTTATCTCATGCAATTTCCATGATTAATATTTTATTCATATTATTTCAAAGTTCTCCACAAGAGGGACAAAACCTGAAGGCAGAACCAACCACCACAAAGCCCCAGCAGAAAGACACATTCTAAGAACCGAATTATTTGTGTGCCTCTCAGACAGAAGATCCTGACCATCATCATCAGGCTGCACAGAATTCCCACAACTTACAAGTCTCACCAAAAAAAGGAACTTGTTCTGCTGCATTTTAAGAACTGATTGATACAAATCCGTTTGTTCAAAACACTTCAATCCATAAAATGCCTGCAAGCAGACTATGGGTTTCTGCAGCAGTAGCTCTTTTTTAAATGTAAGAGCATCAGTAGCAACCATGTTATAAGCAAATAAATTCTGTATGCTGTAACACGTCAGAAAATAAATAGAATGTAAGAAGTTACACTAAGTCGCATTTTAGACCAACTAATTAGCTCTTTGATATTTTTTCCTTTTTCTTCTCCTTCACATTTTCACTATCTGTAGTAAGTATTTGCTGTACAGTCCTTTACATAATATTAAAACCCATTAGAAACCGTATCCGAGCTCTCATAAGTATTTCCCATCTATACTTAAATGGATTCCACAAGGAGCTAAAAATTCTGGGAACTGAAAGCAATATCATAAAGAAAAACAAAGTGTATTCTTACAAGCTACTCTCAACTCACATTATGTTGTATAATTGTGCCTTTATACAATCTTTAAAAAAAAAAATCCTATTCATGTATATAAAACAGTCAGTATGCAGACTACAGCGATGTGGCACTATTTAATCAACAATCACCTCATACTGACTCCTTCAGTCTTAAAAAAAATTACATATATAATAAAATTTAACCATCTTTGTACACCACTCATCCCCTGAAATCTGTGGGGAAGAAATCTGACAATTAAAAAAACCAAACATTAAAAATGGTTGTTTACTTCACAGCAACAAACTTCTGTGGTAGATTAAGCACCCTGTGAAGTCAAATACAGCTATTTTATTTTAGAAATACTTTAGCATGATTTGTTTCCTGTAAGTTCATGTATTATTAAAAATTAAGAGAGAACATTCATACAAGGTCAGACTGATCAGTGTCACAGGTCACTGGAGCAGCAGTCTGGGATCTGGAAAACCAGTATGCAATTCCTTGCTTTGGCATGAAGCAATAAGGATACATACGTCCCATACGTATAAAGGAATTCCAGAGCCATCTCTGTGCATTAACCGCTGCATTACTTGCAGAGTACCACGTGTATTTTGAAATGCATGTACTTGGCTTCAGAGATTTCAAGTGATGCAGAATCTACTAAATCAAGGATCAGCTGAATGACACCTCAAATAATGCATACTACTTGCAGCACTGCATCTTATTTTGCTGTTCATAGGATCCATGAAGAAATCAGACTTTCTTACTTGTGATCATGTGTCATAACAAAATAAGGTTAAAGGATTACTCACTACAAGGTAGATTTTTCAGACTTTAGATTGTTCTTGCGGCTCTTTCTGTTTAAAAAAAACCCCCAAAACCCAATAAAGCAACATCCCACCACTACTACACTTCTGAAAAAGGTTGACATCAGAACTGGACACAACATTTTGTCGTTTTAATAGTGCTATACACTTTCCCTTTAAGTGATCATTCCCTCTACATTTCATTAAACTTACATCTCATAAAAACTTAGGTTCCATTATTTTGCTATTGGCTTCTATCTGCAATATTTACTAGGAGCCAAAACCTCCAAATTATGCCCTACCACAGCCACAACCAGAACCAATGAATGCCACCCTTACACATGCAAAGCTAATATCATGCCCAAGAAATACATACATATATTTCATACAATTACATTTGCATATATGTAATAGTTTTTCTATATAGTTGAATGAGGAATGCCTCAATTTAAGCCTACACAAAGGAACACTTTCCCTTGAATATCACAGCAGAAACTGCAGCTGGCATCACACTGTCCAGCTGAACAGACCCAAAGAAAATATCATATAACAAAGACAACTGAAGAAAATAGAACTTTGAATTAATCAAAAATTTGTAGTTGTCACTTGAAAACTAGTATGCAACAAGGTTCTGAAAGAAGACTATCCCAAGAACACACACATCTGTTTAATATTACAAGCCAACTGTCAACATCCTAAGTGAAGTTTTAATTTAATATTTTTTCTTTCTTGATGTTTTACCTTTAGTCAATGCCTTGTGAGAGTATCAGCTTTCTATAAGAAACTGTTAAATATAAAGAAATGTTATTGTAGCATGTTTATAAAATCATAGTTCGAGAACTTTTTATTTTTGTAAGGCCTGACCACAACTTAATTATCTGCAGGACATTCCAAGCTCACTATTGCAAGCTCCAGTTCCCAAGCAATTTTAAACAGTATCTACTGTACAGGACATACAGCACTGCAAATACCACAACATGGTAGTGTTTCGAGAAGTCACCATTAGAGCCTTTGGACATGGTTTTTATTTTCAACAAATATGTTTCCCTACTAATCATTAAACGGTTTTCATCACCACTGCATGTTTGTCTTCCACGCCTGCTTGCTATCAGTGTTTATTTTAATATAAGTGAACAAGTAATAAAAAAGGCAGATACCATGTATAACATGCTGTATGCTACACACGAAGTGTCCTAAGGGCAGTATGTTCTTCTACAGCTCACACAATGTTTTCCTTCTTTTCCAGGAAAGAACGAGCGTAAAAGCAGGAAACAAAACTTGTTAAATTGAAAATAGGGGAAAAGTGTGACCACTAGCTCACCCAAAAACTCTTAAAGGAAGGCTAGAAATTTTTAAGAGACAGAAATCTCGGAAGTCCTGGGAATTCAAATTTGTTTTTCAAAACATCCAAATCATCTGAAAATAGTCAAGAAAAAAATTCCATCATGCAATTACATCCAGATTTTACCCGTCAGTCTGAAAACCAGCAGATGACACAAGACTTTCATAACTCAGAACTCCAAGTGTCTGTTTTCCTCCCTAAAACACCAAACACCTTGGTTTCAACCCATAACTGACAAACTCCTGTTTTCCTACCCTTTCAATCAACTCTCCCCTTTTCTGGAGGCTGATGACTCTGGCTACTCTGCACTCACAGGCATGCTGCTGCCACAGAGCCAGGGAGGAGTCCCCAGGGCACTCATGGGGGGCTCCTGTACAACCTGATGCTCCCTTCACACCTCCTCTTCTACCTGACACGCCTCAGGTGTGTATTTTATTCCAGGAATCCCCACAAGTCCTGCAGCAAGATTATTCCTGGTCTTCTAAACACAGTGAGATTTTACTGCACCTTGGCTGAACACTGGAAGACTTCAATTTTTTACCATAAGAAAAATAAAAAAGTTCACAGAATGACCTTATTAAAATTATAGTTATTCTAATTAGACTATTAGAATAATACTTTATATTAGAGGCTGAATAAATTTAGGAGTAAAACCAAGACCCCTTCTCTTATTTTCCACCACTAACCAACACAACATTTGAGAGCTTATGGATATCCTCAGAGAACCTCCACCAACATTCACTTGAAACCCACTTCACTCTTCCTACACAGCTGAAAAATTGGAGAGGTCGGAAACACCAGTCAGTTGCATCTACAGAAATTTCTATACAGAAATGAAATATTCTATTTAGAACTGTGAGATTACCTCCATATTCGAAACTGTTCAAAAGTCCACAAAAAAAAATATATACAGTGTGAAATGACAAGCATTCCACTAATAGTGGAAAATCAAAGAGTGAAAGAAAGTTGGATTACATTTAATTGTATCTGTTTTTTGTTTTGCTTGCTTTTCAAATGCTGGACAATATCTGCAGAAATTGAATAGATGCAAATTTGAGTCGATGCAGCACATGCACTTTTCTACAGGTCTCACCAACCTCCATCAAAAGAGAAGGCAGAGTCAGAATGAAAGCGTAAAAAGGGACAACAAACACCCAATCACTATAAAATGTAATTTTTTGCCAGACAGAAAGTTTTGACAAACCACCCTGAAGCCAGGAAACCTGCATTTTCAAAAAAGTATCCATCATTTAACATTCTATGCAATTATACCACAGTGTAATATTTTTAACACTAAAGAACGTTTTCCTCTAATTACTGGAAATTATTCATACCTCCAATTTTCACCCCTTAATTGCTCACACTGCTGAAAGCTATCATGCCAGGTTTTAATATTTGGCAGTTTGAAAAATATTTACAAGTATAGGGGACAGAAGTTCCAAAGACAGAGCATATAATTACATAATCTTTCACTGAAAAATTGTATCCTTTTATCTAGGGTGAAACACACAAAAATTTAATCGACTCATTACCAAAAAATCACAAGCTACCAGCTCAGCATTAAAGCAATAACTAAGCCTGATGACCAAAATGAGTCTCAATTAGCAAAAACACAAGTGTGAGTACGACACATTGAAAGCAATGATATGTAACCAATTTTTGTGAGAAGTTCAAACACCCTTATGTTTTGAAATAGCTGTTCTCTGAGATTAAACTTTTTGTGAAGCATATTTTGCATCCTAAATAATAATATCTCCCCATTTTATTAGTATTTCAATATGCTTCAGAGTTTAAACCAATTAACATATGTGATGACTCAGAAATTCTGTTTGATAATTGTCACAGAGGAGAAAACTTCTTAGCCCAGATGGGATTTAGCAGAAGATAACAAAAGAAGTTACTTTTCCAGTGTCCAAGAACATCATCTCTACCTAAGTGAAGCAGCAGGATGCAGCATGCACAGAAAGAACTGCAGGATGCTGGGAAGAGTCACAGCTAAGACCTTCTCTGGGCTGCTATCCACCAAACTTGTTCTATTTCCAAAAGAAGCAGAGGAGGAGAATAACCAGACACCTTAAAGTTACCAACTTCCAGGGAAATTAGCTTTATTTTGGCCTCAGTATTAATAGCTGGAAAAATAAACCCCACAGTGGCATCACTTAACAAATCACACCGATATTCTTTTGCGTTTGCTTATTTTTATGTTCATTTCCGTCCCAAACAAGAGATTATATTTCAAAATACATAAATATAGAGCCCAAGGCTTATAGCAATGGCACTGCATAAAAGTACTCAAAATAATGAGCTGTTCTTGCTCCAAAATCTTTGATAAAGAACTCAGAGAAACAGCAGAAAGTATAAATGCATCACATAAATTCAGTAACCTGAAAATACTAAGTTCTAGCTTTTTTCTCCCTTCTTCCACTTCCCTTCCTCTCTTCCTTATTTAGATGAACTATATCACAACCTCATATAATTTCCTGATAGTCATTATCTTTTTTTTCCTCATACCTCTACCTCTAATATTAGACTAATATTCTACAATCTCGATCATTCCATTTTCTTCTGGCTACGCCTGCACACTTTCTGTTGCCTATCTTTTCCACTGTATCTCTCCAGCTTTTCAGACACCTCAAGGCACACCACCCTGTCCCTAGCCCATCTTCCTCCTGCAGAGGTTATGCTAATATAAATTATGGTTAAGAAAAGAAGGAGGCTACCCATGATAAACCTCAGCTTTCTTCCACTCCCACGTGGTCTACAAACTTCCAGAAATGTTATCCTTATCTGTGGGAGGATTAAAAAGCAAGAACTTGCAAAGGTGTCAGCTTAATGAACACCACAATCAGGAAAGAGTTCATAGTTACCAGTTGCAGGACACAACAATTGCTCCAACTCCAAGCCAGGAAAGAACCTCCCAGCCTGGAAGGAGGTGAGGTGAGGACGAAGACAACATCCTCAAAATGGGAACTGCAGTGTTAGATACTTTTGGACTCCTCAGCACCACATGAGGTCTAGTTAGTCAAAACAAAATTAACAGGCAACTAAGGAAAGTTGTCTCCCAAGCCAACTTTCAATCCTGCTGTTCTGTTAAATTCAAAAAATAATTCCCATGGAGTTGAGAATGTACTTTAAAACAAACAAACAAAGCAGGGGGAAACAATGACAGACATTTGCACAGACATTTCCCAAAATGTAGGAGTTCATAACTTTTCCCCAAGGCCAGCCAATACCCTCCTCACTGTTTTTGAAGTGACTTTCGCTAAAACCAGAAGCATCACATGGGGAATATTAGAGATTTGGCATTTAGTCCTAATGTACTGAACAAGGTCAGCATTTCATTCTTCTCCAAGTTTGTTTTTTTTTTTCCAATCTTTATTTTGCTATTTCCTTAACCAGCTTTTTATATGTTTCTCATCTACTAATTAAAATTATCGTCTTTCCCTTCCGTCTCTCAGACGAAACTTCTCTAACAAGGATGAAGGAAATGAGAAGGAAAACCAATAAATGCTCATAATAAAAAACTAACATTAACTGTAATTTGCACAGGGGAAGAGATAAATCTGAGATATTAGGCAGCAGTAAACTGTAACTCCCTATTTGAAGAAGTACAATTTAAAATTATACTTTCTGCCTACAGCATGGGGGAGGGAAACCCACGTGCATGTAAATAAGTACAAAATGCAACATCAGTGAACTTTGGGGGAAAGAGCGACTGTTCATTAACTGCTCATGAGAGAAGAAGGAATTAATCCTAATGACCTCAGCAATGGGCCCAATTTAATAGAATTTATCTCTCATTAAAAGTTAAGTGAACTGAAATCACTCACTGTCCAAAATTTGGCACAGTCATTCATTTCTAATAAAGATTCTAATTTGGCTACACCACAAACAGTATATATTTCCCCTGCATTCAAATATTCTCTCATGGGAGTTATGCAATCAGCAGCGTCAAAAAATCTTATTAAATAGCCTTATTAAATCAGGTTATTATTTTTTAGTTGGAGTATAAAACCAAAACCATTAAAGCACACAACTTTAGCCATTTTTGGCCATTTCCCTCATAGCACTACTAAGTATCACATACTCAATTACAACAGAAGCAGTTCACTACATGACCATGCAGTCTTTGGTGCTCTGCCCAAAGTGTTAGCCCACAATGCTACCACTCTTGGATATGGAAGTTTTAAGGATTAAGTCCTTTTCAGTTCTGTTTTAGACTTGGAGAATACATGTCCTATCTCATAAAAGTTAATACAGCAAACTGACTATTTCATTATTTTGGATATTTCCCAGTCTTTTGAAAAGCTCCTATATAACCTGACTCATTCTGGAGTCACCAACCCGAACTTGACTCAGAACCAGCATCATAATAATTACAGTATATGCCAATAAATATTTAATATTTGGCATTTTTATTTTTCTACACCTTTCACTTTTAGAACAGGGATGGTGCAACTCCCAGCACCAGTACATTGGTACCTGCCACTCACTGAAGTTATGATTTATCTGAAACCAGTAGGCAGTGTTAAAGCCTGTGGACCTCCCAGTCTGAAAATCAACTTTTTCCTTATCATATTAGAATTGTATTAAGCACAAGGAATCCTCTGAAATCTAGATCTCTAGATTTGATCTACTAATATTTTTCAAACTTTCTATTTGTAAACACCTAGAAATTTTCCAGTGAGTCTTGTCTTTCTCTACTAGCATTGTGTACATTACACCATTTCAGTGGTTCAATTTTATCCTTGGCACCTCTTCAAACAATCCTGGACACTAAGAAAGGGATCAGAAAGTATGCATGTTTAAAACCACTCCCTTTTAGTTGTCCTATGTCAGCAATTACATCATGCTACTCAAGGTGGTACTCTATAGTAAGTTTGGGGGACCAGCTCCTGGTTTGGGCATTCCCCATGCCTTTTTTAGGCTTTATTTAATGCCGTGACAGTGGCAATGAATAAACCATAACTCCATATACAAACACTCCTACCTCCTTCTGTCCTAGTGGAATGCTCTAAATACCAGTCTGTACAGAGATGTGCAGGAATATCTCAGATGTGGCACCAAGGACAAAAAACTAGCTCTCCATCTCTTCTAAGAGCACTGCTATTTTAAATTATCCCATAGGTTACATTCCAAACAATGAAAAAAGCTGGACTTTCACAGGTACACATGAATAGCTGTTTTACATACAAAATTAAAAAATAAAATAAAATTATAAAGTCACTCCTGCCCTATGTGTAGCTAAAGCAATGTACCACAGAAGTCAAGTGGCCTTGTAATTAAAAGGTTTGCTTAAAATTTATATCCAATGTCATTTGTTCTGGCTTTCACAAGAACTAGTTTTGGAGACAAGTTTTATGTGGGGATTTTTCCTCCTCATTACACATTTGTACAGAGCAGCTGAACATAATTTTTGTGTGAGTATTGGCCTATTGTACCATTCTTTTTTTTGAAGAATCAGTTAATCATCCTACAGAATCCATACGCAGAACTTATATGAATAACAGATGTTGAAGCCTCATGAATCTGGCATCCTTATGTGTTCAACAGCTTCAAACATGGACATTTGATCATTCTGAAATTTTGCACTTAAAGATTTAGAGGCATTTAACCTTTCAAATTTTCCATTCTCACGGATATTTATTCAGATATGCCTGATATTGTTTTTGAATAATTTGTGTTCCAACTCTTCAGTTTTTACCTTGGCACAAAACCTTAAATAAGATGACTTCCCAAAGCAAAACAAATTTTATTCAAGACTGCAATTAAATCCACCATGAAATCCTGCTTGATCGTTCATTTATATTTATTTCTGTTTATCATCTGTATCAGCCTTGATTCCATTTCTCCAACACAAACTGAACAGTCAGCAATCATAAAAAGTTCTTGTTCCTTCTATATTTTCAAATATCTAAGAGGTATATTTGACCGATGGTACTCCCAATTGCTCTCATGTGCCATAAAAAACTAAAAGGGAAGACCTTTAGGAGTCACATTTCCTGACACTGTCCTAAAACAGCAGCTGAAATGCCAAATACTTTGCAAAACTGATAATCTTTTAAAACATCCAAAACAACAGACTTAAGGCATTGTAAAGCTCTGAACCAGTGTCACATAAACTGGGGCTCTGAACTGCTTATGTTTGTCACTGGGCACTTACTGCGAGCCCATTTTTTTTACATAAATACTTCTGCTCCAATCTTTAAAATTCTTCAATCATTTAGCTTAATCCCAAACCTGACACCATACCAAGGAACAAATGTATTGGATTTGTGTGGCAAGGTTTTGGTAGTGGGGGCTACAGGGGTGGTTTCTGTGAGGAGCTGTCAGAATCTTCCCCCATGTCCAGCAGAGGCAATGCCAGCTGGCTCCAGGACAGACACGCCACTGGGCAAGGATGAGCCCACCAGCAACAGGGGCTGTGCCTCTGGGATAAGCGAGTTAAGAAAGGGGTGAAAAGGTGCTACTGCACAGCAGCACCTGCAGCAGGAGAGAGGAAAGAGAACATGTGAGAGGAACAGCCCTGCAGACACCAAGGTCAGTGCACAAGGAGGGGCAGGAGGTGCTTCAGGTGCCAGAGCAGAGGTTCCCCTGCAGCCCCTGCTGCAAACCATGGCAAAGGCAGCTGTGTCCCTGCAGCCCATGGAGACTCCGTGGTGGAGCAGGTGGATGCCCACAGGCAGCTGTGAGCCCATGGGAAGCTTGCACAGCCTCCTGGCAGGACCTGTGGAGAGAGAAGCCCACACTGGAGCAGTTTTGCTGGCAGGACCCCACGAGGGATCCACACTGGAGTAGCTCACAGAGGACTGTCTCCTGTGGAAGAGACCCTCCCCTGGATCAGGGGAACAGTGTGAGCAGTCCTCCCTTGCAGAGGAAGGAGCATCAGAGACAACATGCGAGGAACTGACCTCAGCCTCCACTCCTTGTCCCTCTGTGCCACTGGTGGGAAGGAAGTAGAGAACTGGGAGTGAAGCTCAGCCTAGGAAGATGGGAGGAGTAGGGGAAAAATGTTATTAAGATTTTGGTTTATTTCTTATTATCCTCCTCTGATTTGATTGGTAATAAATTAAACTAATTTTCCCCAACTCAAGTTGGTGCTGCCCATGACCCAATTGCTGAGAGATCACTCCCTGTCCTTACCTCGACCCAGGAGCCTTTCATTCTATTTCCTCTCTCCTGCCCAGATGAGGAGGGCAGTGTACAGCAGCTTTGGTGGGTACCTGGCATCCAGTCAGGATCAAACTGCTACAACTACATAAGCCTATATAAAAGTATGAAGAAATGCAAACTTCAGTAACCCTGGACACTCCATTTTAAACACGTCACCATAAAGTCTAAGAGAAAGAAAATGTTTTGTTTTCATTCACTAAAAAGCACTAACATACACATAACAAATTCTAAGTCTTTTATAAATTGCAAGTAATGCAAAGTCTGTCACTGTAACTGCAGCTTTCCTGTAGCTACAGGATCCTGGTGATCCTTAACAATAATTTCTTACCTGGTTTTAGACATTATGCAGATGGTGAAGAGATTGAGAGGTGTCAAAAACTTCCACCATAAAAAAATGTAAGCCACATTACGTATCAGACAACCCAATGGTTGTACAATGACAGCTGACAGACCAAAAAACGCCCAAACCAAATAAACAGTGATGGGTCAATGCCAGGACAAACAAAATCCTTTCAACAGCTCAGAGCCATAACAGTCATCTTAAATTTATACGAATGGAACAATTTCATCACAGTCTAATAACATCACCAACACCAGTCTCTGCAACTAACATTACCATGGTTATATATGAGCTTGTAACATCCTTGTGTTAAGAACTAAAGTCTCAAATACAAAAACCTTCATCAGCTCCCCAGAGACTGTAGCAACACAGTATACCTGAGCATAAAATAGACAGCTTCAGAAAAATACAAATTAATACAGAATGCTGAAATATTTTCTTGTGATTAACACAAAACACCAAGAGCACACATATCTAAACAAGCTTCCCCACACAATATCAATTCAAGTCAAACTCTTATATTCTGCATTCTCTGCACCTCCTTCAATCCACCTTAAAAAATCATGTTAAGTTTGAGAATGTAAAATAGGAATTTATAACTTTATCTCCTGGGTGCAATGAACCTTTACCATAAATACAGAAGCTGTGCAGGATTACTGGTTACAATTTTGTGAACTTCTCCTCCAAACACTAAGCACCTTCAATCTTCCCTCTTAAACATCACTTAGAGACCATATACAAAGAAGTCAAAACCCAAAGAAGTTTCCACAGTCCTCGGATCCTACAGCAAAAGTCACAGTCCTTCAGAGGCAGAAAGGAGAAAAAGAACACTCAATGTATGATAGTTATATTGCTTAATGCAGTTCAGCAAAGTGCTCAAACCCCTTAATTACGTGATAAAAAAACCTCTGTGCACTGGGCTAGAGAGATCTCTGATCCTACAGCTGAATGCCTGCCCAGTCCCACACTCCAGCTGTGTTGCAGCTGTGAGCAACTGGCTGCCACTCCTGGAGCTTGGAGCACAAGCAGCATCAGCACAGCTCTACCTGCTATGCAAACCCACACAGAATATAATGCTGAAAGGAGTAGTTCTCTGTGTAGACTCTATTATTTCACTACTTCCATTTGCATGTCAGACGGAGAACTTGCACTAAGGACTTTGGGCTTCTCTAGTTTGGAGAAAAGGAGGCTGAGGAGCAACCACATTGCTCTACATTTCCCTGAGGAGAGGACACGAAGAAGGAAGTGCCAATCTTCTCCCTCTGGTATCCAGGGTCAGGATGACTGGGAATGGTTCAAAGCTGCACCAGGGGAGGCTCAGACGGGACATTAGGAAGCATTTTATAATGATCAGGTGGTTAAACATCAGAATAGGCTTCCCAGGGAGGTGGCAGGTGCCCCAAGCCTGTCAGTGTTCAAGCGGCATTTGGACAATTCCCTGAATAACCTGCTTTAACTCCTGCTCAGCCCTGAGGAGTCAGGCAGTTGGAGATGATGGTTGTAGGCCCTTTCCAACTGAAATATTCTATTCTGAAACCAAGTAAGGCATAAAGAAAGTGATGACTAAATGTAACTTATTCAGGGTCTTTACTATTATCCTATATGGATTATGACCAGTGTCGATCATTAAAACTTTTATAGACAACACTAGTTAAACATTTTATACCTTCCTCAGATTAAAAAATAAACAAAAAACTTCTACAGTGACAGGAATTCACTAGCTTTTGGAAAGCTTTTAAAAAATAAATACCTTAAAGAATTAATGCATCTGTCAAAGATTACATTTCCAAGCCAAGGTGTATAGTCTTGGTTGAAGCAGTTAAACTTTTAATCAAAAGGCTGTAATAAAATATTTGAAAGAGGGTTTGACACATACATGATCAAACTGAACTGCAATTGGCGAAACAAACAGACAAAATCATCATTTATTTTACTATAAATCTTATTCTTCTAGCTGCAGTTTCAATGTTTTATTCACACATTAAAATGATGTTCTGTGGTTTGGTGGGCTGTTAGCTCACTGTCACAAAGGTACAGGAATTAGAGAGCAAGGCCAGTCCACCTCGCCCCTTCTCACTGACCAGCTGCCAACAGGCACCATGTGTTCACACAGCAACACAGTGCAGCTTTTGCTTCTTCACCAAAGTCATGTTTATATAAATACCATTAATTAAAACGATTGTCTTCCTCAGACGGTTCAGCTCATCCCCCTTGGCACTAGCTGTTACTTCACCTGATGCTCTTACAAATTAAACAAGACATTTTTCTCCATGCCTTTGCCCTTCTTTCTGTTGTCTGGACAGTGCACTGAGGAAACTCAGAATGGGTGAGGAGTTCAGAGAACAAACTGGGATCATCAGGAAACAGCAGCTGTGAACAGGGGTAAGCCAAAGAACCAGGGCAGAAAAAAAGGACATGGCTATAGCACGCTATCACTGCACAGGAACACAGCAGGGCAAGGAGAAGATGGAGGTGAGGGTAGGCGTGAGTATGAATAGAACTTCAAAAAACAAAACCAAACTTGGGAATAGGCAAAAGCAAAGAAGCCCTGGAGACTAGAAGGGAGGAAGAGGCTGGCATGAACCTAGTCTGAGACTGTAAATACCTTGAAATACAGACACAGAAACTGAGAAGGAGGAATCAAAATGCAGACAGAGATGACAGTAGTGGCAATGGGGCAAAAGGCTTGTTCAGAGGGAACAAACAAATCTGTGGCTGTAAGAGTATCCAGCATGGATACCTAAAAACCTCAGATTTCCTTGTGCTTCCTCTGCTACTGTAAACCACTTGTGCATTTCTCATTTAGTCCCAAACTTGCAAATCCATTCTGTAAGTCTGTCTCCTCAGAGTTCCTTCGTTTTTCAACATGCAGTCCAGTGCTTTATCAAAGACATGTTGTACAAACTCTGCCTTTGACTCAGAATGGAGGAAAAAAATATGCAACAAAATTGTTTTCACAGAACGACTATGGACTGAGGACTGCTGTCAACGCCGATCATCTTTCACCTCTGTAATTCCTTAGCTTTTCAGTGTTTGTCCTTGCAAGCCTTAAAACGTTCCGATGACCTTTGTACATGTAATCTGGCTGGCACTTAACTGCCACCCCGTGTGACAGCGGAAGCAAACAAGCCGAAGGCAGCGTGTAGGGAGCAGCGCTGCAAACGCTGACGAACGCGTGTGCTATGGCAGCGTTCTGTTACGTGGCAGCCGGCAGGAGGAATCAGCCGGCAGGAGGAATCAGCCGTGCGCACGCAGGCACGGCCGGAGGGGCGGCGGATCCGCACGGACACAACCGCAGCCCCGGCAGGAGGGCCCGCGGCCCGCAGAGCCCCCGGGAGAAGCCGCGGGGAACGCGGGCGACAGGCGGGCTCGGAGCCGGCCCCGGCCGCCACGGCAGCGCCGGGCCCCGGCTCTCACGCCGCGCTCCCAGCCCACACCCGTGTGGGAAAGTGCTGCCCCGCGGCTCTTTGCGGGCGACTCCGGGGCCTGCTCGCTCTCCCCAGGGAGCGCTGGACGCTCCGAGGCGGCGGTGAGGGCCGGGCTGCCAGCCCGGGAGGAGCCGCTGCCCCGGCTGCCCCTAGCCCTCCCCCCGGGGCCGCACTCACCACCTCCCGCGCCCTGCTGGTGAAGTCGCTTTTGGAGCGGGCGGTGCCCCGCTTGAGCAGCTCGTCCCTGGCGCTGTCGCCCGTCGCCGGCACCCCCAGCGCCTTGTTGCGGGTCTTCACGGTCTTCACGCTGGCCTTGAAGAGCAGGGTGATGTCCACCGCCATGGCGGCCGCCGGTGCCGCCGCGCGCCCTTCNGGGGAGGCCGCGGCGGCGCGGGAGCGGCTCCGGCCGCGCCAGGCTGGGGCCGCCCGGGATAACAGCGCCCTGTGAGGGACGGGAGGGAACGGGACGGGACGGGACGGGACGGGAGCCGTGTCCCGGCACAGCCTGCGCGTGTAACCAGCGCTACGTAAACGCCGTGCGGAAAATAGAACATATACGGTATAAGGACCCCCGTCTAGGGCGTACTGCCAGGTGTAGCCAAGCAGTGCTGGTGCAAGGCAGGTTAATTAGAGTTGATTAATACATATTAACGAGATCTGCACTGCGATCTGGGGCAGGCGCTGGTGTGAGGCTCCCCTAGGCAATGCCATCAGGTGTGATCAGACACTGCTCTCTTCTCGGTGACAGGGACAGGACCCGAGGCAATGGCCTGAAGCTGTGTCAGGGCGGTTTAGGTGGGGTGTTAGAAAATGTTCTTCTCCCAGAGATGTCTACTAGCACAGGCTCCCCAGGGAAGCAGCCACAGCGCGAAGCCTGCCGGAGTTCAAGGGGAGTGTGGTCACTGCTCTCAGGCACACGGTGGGACTCTTGGGGTGTCCTGTGCGGGACCAGGAGTTGGACCCGATGATCCTTGCGAGTCCCTTCCAACACAATATTCTGTGTTTCCGTGATTCCGTGTATGTCCCATGACCACATATCCCTGTGTAGGCAGAGCAACCTTGTTACACCTGGAGTGTGCAGCCATGGTTTCCTCTGCAGAAGAGAAAGCTGACTTCCCAGGTCCCCCAATCTGCTGCCATCCTGCACTGGGACAGTGTCACATCAGTACCTGCAAGATGTATCACAATGCTTGTAATCTGATTCTTTGTGAAATAACCTTTGTTATAGATGCAACTTTATTATAAAGTTCTGTGCAGTGGCCTAGCTACATGAGATTATGTGGCACAATGAGGAAAGCTTTTGACCAAATAACTAGTGGTGGTGTTTATATAAATGTTCTTATGCATACATATGTGCCACCCAATGCTCTGGGATCCAGCAGACACCATGTAGTTTTTAACTGTCCTTTCACTGACCAGAAGCACATTCATTCCCTCACACAGTCTCCAAAGAACACAATTTCAAAATCCTACCTCACCCCAGCAGACTGAAACTTAATCAACCAGAACTATTTTTCCTGTCTACTCCAGGGTATCAGGCTTTCTTCTCATGTTGATTACTACTCTGCTTTCAGTTCAGTTCCCATCAATTCAGCCTTAGCTCTATATTAGTGGTACCCTTATAGTTATATTGTAATTAGCACTCATTCATACTTTGTCATTACTGTTCTATTTTAAATTGTGTTTTTATTGTGGTTCGGATACATATTTCTAATTAAAGGAATAAACTGTTTTAAGTCTCTGTCCTCGGTGCTGGATTTACCACGAGAATATATTTAAGGCATTAAATAAGTGGACAATGAAGGAGATTAAAGATGTCATTCCAGGAATGCCAGCAGTACTTGATTGAACCCTGAGCCAAAAGCTTTCTCTTTCAAGGTTAAGAAATTCAGTGTAATGATACTTCAGCAAAGGACATGTTTAATAAAGCTGTGTGAAACACACACATAGAAAATCAGGTCCTTTCAGGTATGTTCCCAATACTGATGGATTTTCTTTTTCTTGCATTACCAAAAACTGAGCAGTCACATTTAATAAACTTTCTGGAATGACTTGATCATGCTGACATCCTTAGTCTTACACTCCTTGAAGACACTTCTGAGACATGTTCATGAATGCTGCCTTTAAGGTAATTTTCATGTGCTGTGGTTCTGCCATCCTTATCATGATTAATAACTCATTCCACATACACATTCTTTCACAGGCACTTGCACAGGTCAATTTTTGTCAGTAGAAATAAGAAGGACACATCTTGGCCCATGGTAATATGCTGCTGAAAGTGTAGGTAGCATTAACCTGTGGTTTTGTGCACATTCAACTATATGGTTTGTTCCAATATTTAATGAAGCAAAGATTTACACTCCCTTAAAGTATTCTCATTTAAGTGGCCATTGGATAAGAATCTACAGAGTTTTTCTATTAGAGTGTTGCTTTTTTTTTTGCATTTAAACTGTAGAAATATGAAAGCTATTTTGAAATTTTGAACTTCACCTTCCCTTCCTGCTTTTAGAAAAAAAAAAGCATTGGTGCCTGTGTCAAGTAATAGTTTAATTATTTTCTAATGAGATTTAGATTCTTTAAAATGGCTGGAATACTCTATAGATATTTTGACCAAAAAAAGGAATCTACAGTTCAGTAAAGCAGAGTAAATTTTAACAGACATACTATATTTTACCTCCTAATTTTGCAAAGGTTTATACACATATTAAACAACTTTGAATACTCCCACTGAGGTCAGTGGAACCTCACAAGGTGTGAGGCACACATAACACAAGGCACACACATAACTCTTTTACTAGATCAGGACCTTAGCTAGAAATTCTTTGGAAACAAGATCATGTCTTTATTTCTACTTATTTATTTGTGCTTTATGCATGTGACCAGTAGTTACTGAAAAACACCCCGAAACAGTAATAGTAATATTACACAACCAATTTTGAACCTCAACAGTCCTAAAACTTCAATTCCAGCCCAAGGAAATAAACAGAGACATATTTTAGAAGAAACAGAGTATTAAAATTCCATATAGCTGATCTCATCTGTCAGAAATAGACTGAACAGTTAATCTGGCAAAAGAAAAAGTTAAAGTACCTTTTTAATGTGAAAGAAGGTTGCTCAAATGGTCTAACTCATTAGGTATATAATACCCAGGGCCTCTGCTGTAGAGATAGATAGCTTTGGAGATTACAACTGCTTTAAAATCAGTTGCTAAGAACTGGTGCCCAGAGCTTTCATTTGAACTTGATCCGAGCTTCCTGTATACAGTAACTGCATCTCCTCAGTAGTCATTTGCACTTCCACAGCCACCTTCTTTTAAAAGCTTAGAGCTTACTTCAGAGCAGATATGTTTCAATAGTACATGCTGGAGCTTCCTGTAATTGCTAAAAACACTCACCTTGAAATTTAAGATTTTAAGGTTGGAGTGAAATTCCAAAAACACACACAAAGCACTACAGTCCCACCACGAGCAATGCAGGTAAATTGGTGAGACCACATGCACTGTGCACTCTGTTGTGTCCCCACAGGAGCATGTCTGGAAGAGAAGAAATTAGGACATTGCAAGCTACAACAGTTTTGTGTTCAGTGTGAGGACAGCAAAACTGATCATCAGGTCTTGGTATACCTGCCTGCTTAATAGGCAGTCCTAGAAAAATCTGCCAGTGAAAAGGAGTTCATGTTTCCCTGTGATTATCAATCAACGTGCCCATTAAAGAGGGGCTGGTGGCGTTGTCTAAGAGACAGGTAACTCCTCAAATTGTAATTTCCTTTGGTGTGAAAGACAAACAAAAGGGAAAAAGCTCCTGAATTTCCTCCCAATGTTACAAAGGTCCTAATTTGGCACAGGCAATAGAAAGCTACATGTGGTCCATTTTATACATTTTTTATTTTTTCTGGCATAAACCCAGTAACTTTCTTTATGTGATGGCAGTGTTGCAAACTCAAGAGAACATCAAGAGGAAGGCAATTTGCTCACAGTACACATTTGTAACCAAGACAAATCAGAAAGGGAGAAACTCCATTTGATGACAGTTTGAACTTTTAAGCCAGTAGTGTGCATACTTACTGGCTTACACTCAAAGTAAATACAACTTTGTGGATGTGCAGAGAAATCTTCTTCAGTGTTTAAAAGTGGGGCTGGAAGACAGTACAACCTGTACAAGGGAAGTATGGTCACTTCATTGAAACAAAGTTTTGTGGAAAGAATGGATAGGAACTGCAACTTGTGTTGTCTGTGGCCACAAATATTGGCTGCTAGAAACCAGTTCAACTGGCAGGAGAGTGATCTTCCATTGATTTCATGTTAACAACATGCAAAAGTGATGGTAGGGTGGCCCTTACAAAAGGATGGGTAACACAAAAATGCAAAAAGGGTAGAAAAATTAAAATGTAGAAAGAACCTATTTAAAGAATTATTGTAAAGGATAAGAGGGGGAAAAAATGGAAAGCACTTCTCTGAAGTTATTTACAGACAATTATAGGAGAAAGGAAGTTATGAGATCTGGACCATTTTTTTCAATTTTCTCATAAGAAACTCAAATCCTGCCATGTACATAACAAACCATCCAAGATGATGGTTGGACAGGCATTGAATCGATGTTATTTTATGTGCTTTGAAAGAGGAAAAATCAAATTGGAATTTTAATTCTGTTTCAATTGATGTGAACAGCAGTGACCAACTGATATGTCCGGGAAACAATGTCTTTCTTAATGCCTGAGTGCTTCCCACATTTACAGGGTCAGAAATAACAATAAGCCAAATCAAAGAAGTTTCCATTGCTGGGATTTGAGTCAGGTCCATAATACGTCACTAGAAATCCTACAAGGTCTTTGCCAAACCCACAAAGGACTGGAGTAATTCCATAGCTCCATTTAGACATTTCTGAGGTTAGGCAATGGCTCACTATCTGCTGGATATCATGCAGATTAGCAGGAGAGTGGCTTGTCCAGTCACCTTTACAGTAACTAAAGCACCAGTACAGGCACCAAATTAATTGACATTGCAGTACTCAAAATTAAGTTGTCTTTAGTTCTATTACTTATGACTTTAAGCTTCTCTATGTTCTCCCAGTATTTCCCTGGTTTTGTTACAACTAAGCTCCCTTACCCTTTCCATGGCTCAGTTGCCCAAAGCACTACTGTGGGTACAAGGGAAAGGATGGGAACAAATATCTCATGGTAGAAAGTGTTGGAAGGCTCTGCAACAGCCCCAGCTCAGACTGGTTTGTTCTGTCAGTGAACAAACACTGAACACAAACCAGCAGAAATAAACCAGGCAGAGTAGCCTCACAGACAATAATTTTATTCTCATTTGTTTAGTAACTCCACAAAGCCAGTGGAAGAGGCATAGAAATAAAGTGTTTGACTCTATTTTTGTTTATCTTGGTAGGAGCAGGAGTTGAACTAGATGTAAATAGGTGTTAGAGCACTTTTGGCAGGTTTGTAGCCTGCATAACAGCTCTGTATAGAGATCTCTGAGCTGGCTCCAAGCAGGCTGGCATGTCCACAGCATACTGGATTCAGTGCCCTGGTTGGTTTCTGCCAAAGTGTAATCATATCCCTTTTCAGCTTAGATTTATACAAAGGCATTATTATTACAATATGGAATGTACCTTACCTGACAGGGTCTTTTCATGCTGATGACTGAGTCAGTGACCTGGTTTTCCTGGTCATTTTGTCTTTTCCAACTGATGAACTTGCAGTTCAGAGGAGAAATCTTTCCTGTTAGTCCCTAGAGGAAAATAAGGAAATAATTTCTATTCCTTAACTCTAAATAATCTCAGAGTTGGTACACTGTCTAGCTCATTCTCTATTCACCTCTACAGCCAGCAGCCCTTTTGGTACTTGTGCCATTCATACTAAAGGACATCTGTGATGGGTGAGGGGTATCTTATTCTTCCAGTGCCTGTTTTCACAACCAGGTTTAGATCAGACCTTTAGCCCAGACTGGGCATCCTTGGAGATTAGATTAATATAATATTTCTTATCATGATGATTCCTGTGACAAAAATGTAATATACCAAAATGAAATGATTCAATACTTCCTTGAGAACACTGGAGGGAGCTCACAGAAAGAGACAGGAAAAAAAGAGAAAAGGTGGCAAGAAAGAGAAGTTTTTTCAGTTCTGTGAAAAGTTTAGTGAATATTTACACTTACAGATTGCATTTCATTTCAATACATGTACAAATGTAGGAAAGAGGTGTTTTTGCTTATATTAAATTCTGGTGATTTTTCTCTGTATTTGTATCCTGGCATCATTGTAACTTTCTATTTTGAACACATTTACTCAGAAAACATGCTTAAGAGGCCTTTTCTTTTTCATTTAAATTATGTTTATTTGAGTTCTCTTGTTTCTGTTCACTTGGCTTCATGCTCTGCAGTCTGATATTTAATCTAAAATGAGGGAGAGGGACTTTGGCAAACTGTAGTTATACATCCCCTAGGAAAATACCATCATCTTCAGTGAACACAATATAATGAGGAGGTGTCCTATTACATAATTGAGGAGGCATTGTCTTTTATATGCATTCTGGTTCATTTTTCACACTAAATTTATCTTAATAAACATCTGCTTTGAATAAAGAGAGTTTTGTGATATTTCAACCATGACCTCTCTGGAAGTCCAAATTATTTTGCTTTATGTTTCAGACTGGAGTATTCTTTTGAAACATTTCCCTTTACTATATGATAATCAGTGTGTTAACATGAGCTGATTAATCCCATCAGTCAACACTGATATCATGCCTCTTGTGCCCTTTCCTGGTTACACAATCACTGGCTTCCTAAATGAATTCAGGGCAATCCTGCAGATTATGGAGGTCAAATTTGATGATCACAGTGGTCCACTTTGGCATATAATCTATGAATCTGTAACTCAGACTGGAAGAACTACAAATAACCATACCATAACAGTAAATTAAGAAATAAAACTAGCTGCTTTTAAGAGAGATCTTGATATATTAATGAAAAAGGTTATATAAACTGGTTGTCTGAAATAGCTGGAGCAAGGATTTGGTGTCTCTGCAGCACTTCCAGATCTATTTTACTGTGTTTCAATTGCTCATCAGCTTGGTCTCATTTTTAATATTTGTTTTATAACAGTTTTTGATGCAGTTACTGGGATAACAAATTAAAGATGGATTTTAGCTTTTTAAAGAAAGGCTCTCTTTCATTTCAGATGACAGACTGAATTGAGGCCTATGAATAATGCTTGTGTTGACCTGCCAGAATATGTCTTCACAGCAATGAATTCTCAAATACCCAGGCTGAGCTTATTCATTTTGAAGTCAATGGGAGGGAAGGCAATACAGCCCAGTGCTGAATTGGGCTGCATTTTAGCATAACAGCGATCATATAGTGGGGTTTTTAAAAAATAAGAAAATACTTTGCAAAAGCCGCATTTGGTTTTCAGTGCGTGACTTTTGCTATAGAGTTTATCCGCTCAAAATCCTGACATACTGCCATGCAGCATGTGTTAAATAAAAATGTTAAATGTAAAATGTGTTGAAGGGTTCCAGAGTTACAGTTCTTTCCTGTCCTGGTAGTTTGTAAGAGTGGACAGAGTTGCAGCTCAGGGAAGAGCTGAACTGAATGAATATGGGGTATGGAGACATTTCCAAGAAAAGTAGGAAGTGGGTTTGGTAATTTATTCAGTAACATGCTAAGAATCTGGTCCAATTAAAATAATGGGTAAAGTTTACACTGGCTGACAGGGAATAAATACAAAGCAAACCATTTTAAAAGCAAGCTTCTTACTCCAGAGATACATCTCAGATGAGACAAAAGAAGTCTCCCATTCCTTTTCGTCATTACCTGTTTCATGGCTGTTTTTAACAGGACTGAGACTGGGAAAAGGATTGTAGACCATCATGTCTTGGCTAAATTTCATCTCCAGTAACTGTTTAACTACCTTCATTTCACCCTGTGGTTTCCATTATTTACAGTGGTGCTAGATTTTACTACCCCTGCTGCATTTTCCTCAAAATGCACTTGCCTTCCACTAACAGGTGACTGGCTCCTGGTATGTTTTGCCGCCTCATGGAAAGATTTATGGAATTTTGTAGGTATCTGTGAAACACTTAGAGCTACTTGCTTGAAAAAGATCTTGGAGATGCTAGTTTAAACTCATAATCACTGGAAATCTCAATGAAACCAAAAGATGAAAGCAAGAACATAGTGGTTTTTTTTCACATTTTCCCTCGCTCTGTTTCGTGAAAGGTTCATATTTATGGTGCTGTTTCTATTTCTTTGGCTGCTCGTTGGCAAAGCACCAGCAGGTTGCTGACCCGGCGGGAGCAGCGAGGCGCGGGATGCAGTTACATCGCTGCGGGGCTGATGCGGCTCCGGGCGGGCGGGCGCTGACAGAGCCGGCCCTGGCAGCCTGTGCCCTGGGCTCTCACTGCCACGGCTCCTGTGGCTGCCCACACCAGCGGATCGCCTTGCATTTCCTACAGGCTTATGTTTCCGTCGGATCGGCTTGCTCACGAGTGCCGGCATATCTAATGCAGCGAGGGTGCATAAGCAGAGGCGACCGGGAGGTTAGGACTCCCTTTTCCAGCAATGACCCCGTGCGAGGGTGATGAGAACTGGGAGAGAAACCATACCTGTGGAATTTAAGGATGACTATTGATTATGGCTGCCCTTGTTTCTGGGTGTCTAATTTAAGATATTTTTAGAACATGTGAAGTTAAAAATCCTCTGATAATCAGATACATTTATGGTTCTCAAATTTAGCTCACGCACACACACAAAATTTCTTGGCTACAGTTCTTTTTCTTAGGGCTTTATCTCTAGGGAAATCTTTCAGACATGGATTATTTGGTTGTTACTTGCACGGAGCTGAGCATCAAAACTCTCTTCTTTATGACTATGTGATGCTATAACACAAATATGAAACAACAAAATAACACTAAATTCATATTCTAAGGTTAGTATCAAATGAGTGGATTTCAAAGATACATTAAAAGTCCCATTTGTTTTGTTCTAAAAAAAGGTTAGAAACTTTTCTAAAGGTTAGAAAAGTTTTAAAAGAAAACTTAGAAAATTTAGAAAGATACACCTTGCAGTGTCTCATGTCATGTGAATTTTAACATCTCTACCTATAATCCAAACTTTGAATCAAAATTACTTGAGTGGCTATCAGCCATCATGCACCACCAAATCCATTTATTCAATTCATTGTCTCCTTTCCTTTCCAATTCATAATTGCTTACAACATACATGCTTAAACTTGCAACTGTAATTCATTTGTCAACGCATTTCCATTAACTAATCACAAATTATCAGCTTCAGTTCTATAGGTCTGATTACAGGTAAGTTTTCCCTTAGTCCAACACACTTTAGAACTCAAATGGAGATTTTGAATGTGATTACAAGTGATAAGATGTGTAATGAAACAATATTTTGTGCTTGAAAGGGTATTTCTAGACTTCCATGCTGGTGAATGCATTTGTGTAGAACTAAATTACTATGAAACCATATATGGGGTACATGTAGTCCAATGCATATGACTATGGAATTATACAGTGATTTTAAAAAACATGTTCAGCAACTTTATTGCTTAACAATTAACTTGAATCATATGAACTATAAATATGTAAGCTAAGAGAATTTTAAAAGAATATTTCCTGTAGCAGAAATATTACTGTGGATTAGAATTTTCCTTGGAGAAGGATTTTACTTAAGTGTGGGCAGGGTGGTCTTTTCCAGCTGATTCACCAGGTGAGAAAGAACATGAGGCTCCTCCACAGCTCAAAACCACCTCCCAAAAGTTCTGATGTGGCATTGTTAGAGGAGTCTGGTTCTCTGGGGTGCTTTGTGAGCAGAGATGAAGGGGCTGTAGGTCTATAGGGAACAAGCCTGTAGCTTCAATGCATGGAAAACTCTTGTGTTATTCACAGCTGCCACTGAGGGAGCTGAGCAGAGCTGAGTTGGTTTGACTGCCACAGGAGTGAGAGCAGGGCACTGGCAGACAGTCATGTATGTTTCCAGCTTTGTGAATTCAGGAGCCTTAAATAACCTGTGTGATCACGGACAACTTATGAGTGCTGATGGACACGTGCCTCAAAGCCCACTTACTAATTCCATGAACTATTTTCTTTCTCATACTCTCCAGCAAAAGAAATTAAATTCTTCAGGTACATTCAGTTTCAAACAGTGTTAGGTTGGGCTAATTGTTGCTGTTAGTTATAGCAGAGAGCTTGAAAGCATAGGTTTTCATGTCAGCATGCAGCAAGTATCACCAGACATCACTTACTGGAGAATGCTGTCTCAAAACAAAACTTCAAATCAGAAAACTCTAAAGCCTTTCTATAGGTACATGTGTTATATTCATACACAAACTACACAAAATAAAAAGACTGTTTTTTCTGTACTTTCAGATCCAAAACATTGCACTTTCCTAACTGACTTGAAGAAAGGAAGCCAGACAGATATAAAGCTAGTAAAAATATGAAAATATGATTGGTTTTATCTGAAGAGGCCTCATTCTGTAGTTTTTGAAATGGCAGCAATAATCTTGCTCTTAGTTTCAAAGAGTAGATTTACTTTTACGAAGATTTCTGTTTCTCATTTTCTTTATTGCATTACTTCCTTATTTGCATGACAGATTTTACAAGTGAAATGGTTGACTACAAAATGTTAAAACCTGACAGCTTCTAATTAAAACAGTGTAAATCCTGAACCACTTGTCCAGCTTTTTCACCACCTTTCACCAAGTGACTACAGATTTGCCCGCAAAAGAATTTTAGGTTGTTACATCCAAATTGTTAAGTATGCTAACCCATTCATACATGTGTTTTCACATATATTTCCTTTATACTTAGAAGTCAAATTGGTAATTGTAATCCTGCAGATTCTCAGTCTTTGTGAGTTGATTTTGAAGCAATGTCCGTGGTCAGCTCTTGTCAAAATTTAGCTGAATTCCTGAAGGATTGTCAGATCAACACAACCCTTCCACATTGAGACAGTCATATTAGCACAAACATGGTCATAGACTATTTGTTCACATTTGACTGAATTTATGACAGCTTAACAATTTAAAAAAAAAAAAGTCTTTATGATAACATAACTGCATCCAGATTAAGGGATTATAGCAATTTAATTTGTCTTTTTGTTTGTTTATTTGTTTGTTGCTGGCTTTTTACAAATTATTGATTCGGTCAAATTGTTGGGTGCAAAAATTGCGTGTAGATCAGGCCTCAGATCATGCTCTTATTAGCAAACCAAACACTGGTTTTGTTTTTGTTGCTGACGTTGTTTGTTTTCATTGCTGTCTGAATGAGCCTTTTATGGTCTCTGGCTCTGCCTGGCTGACTGCACCCGATTGTATTTAATTACATTTACTCAGTAGTTTTAGCCGGGATCCCCGGCCATTACCTATCAAGTCCAATCGCTATTATTTAAATCCAATGACTCAGAATCAGAGAACTTATCTTTTACAGAGTTATTGCCTAAACATCCAGCATAAACATGCAGAGATCTGGAGGACTTGTTCTGACTGTGCTGATTAAAGGCAAAGAGCAAGATGGATGGAGTCAGTTGTGATCAGCAGGCTGCAGCGTCCTGCTGTGCTCCAGTCTCTGCCATTGTGCGGGGCTCTGGGTACCAGACTCGCCATGGTCCTCTCAGGTCTAAAAGGAAAGCTGGCTTTGTTTGCCTGTAAGCATCTGCAAACTGTTCTGACACATGATCTACCCTCTCAGCAAGGCCACTCATTAGGCTGATTATCACTTCAAAGTTTGTATTATCATCCATCTCTAAAGGCAATTAGGAATGGGTGGCTTTGAGTATCAGACACTGGGTGACACTAAGTGACTCATCTTTATTGATTCTTTTGTGAGCAGAGACAGTGATTGAGATGATAGGATTGCAGCCTACCTGCCCCTTTGACTGGTAAATACTGAAGAAAAACGGTGTGTAATTAACTGACAGTTAATATAGGTTCTGTTTAGTGTTCAGAAAGCACAATAGTGGAAGCTGCCCAAAAGGAACAAAGTAATGAAACTCCTTTGACAAGTTAAACTCTAAAGCCAACTGTGTAATTATCTGACAGTTAAAGGGGGGAGGGGAGGGCCGGGCTCAGTATTTATGAGACCAAAGGAATTCCTGCGCCTGAACAATGGGGACAGATACTGACAATAATCATAACAGCTACACAAAATATTTGTTTGTGCAAGCCTGCCTTTCAAGTGAATAATGATCAGTTTAGGGGTCAGAGGAAGCTTTGCCATTTTGGATCTCCAGATTGCCGGGGCCAGTGCGCGGGGCTGGGGCTGGAGGTGGAGCTGGGGCTGCAGCTGGAGCTGGGGCTGGAGCTGGGGATGAAGCTGGGGATGGAGCTGGGCCTGGAGCTGGGGCTGAGCTCAGTGGTGCCAGGGCTGTGGGGCATAAGTCAGATTAATGAAACCACTGCTGGGAAAGTCAGACTGGCACAAAAGGGCCAGAGCCTGGGCTGTGTGAAGAATTGTATTGGCAAAACTTGATTCACTCTGGCTGGCATTCATGTGTAATGTTGTCCTACTAACAAACTCTTCATTTTTCCAGCATAGTTATGAACATTCCTGTTTACACAGTGGCACAAACCTGTCAGAACAAGCCTTCTGTTGATTACCACCGAGGCAATCTGGGGTCTCGCTCACTAGTCCTGTGCTGCAACACGATAAACTATCTCCATGAATAAACTCTCCCACAATGCAGTGTTCTGGCATCATTTTGAAATCTTCTGCATGACGATCACAGTAAACAAGGAAGAAAATGTCCAATTCATGTTCGAGTTTGACCCATATTATTTTGGAAAAGAATATACTCTGTCGTTTTCCTCCTGGAGGTGTTAAGGAGAGAGCCACTAACTCTTAAACTTCTCAAAGAGGGAGCTCAATTACTGAAACAAGCCCTGTGGTAGATGTAGAAGTCCTAAAGAGATGATCAGGGTGTTGGAAATGTCAGAATAGATCCTTTAAGAGTCTTGAGGGTGGCAATTTTTGGACTGAAGGCTATTTAATATTACTTGTGATTTCATCATCCTGCAAGTATGAAGACTTCTGTTTTAATATTGCATAAATTGTCAATGCATTATTGTCAAAGCTTTATGGTTTTTTGTCAACTGAGAACCACAAAGTACCTGTCAGACTAAATAAGCCTGAGAATGTCTCCATGAGATGGGCAAAAAAAGGAAACTGACAGCACTGCAAATTTTAAAAAGTATATGCATATACAGCATATAAATGAAGATGAAGTAACCTGTTGAAAGAACACTGCTACAGGTTTTTCTTTCCTCTTGTCTTCTGTTAAGTTCTCCTTAACCTTTCCTTTCTACAGAGTAAGACTTTGGAGACACATAGCAATGATAGCTAGGGCTTCTCATTTGGCTGTCTCTGATGTAAATGATTTCCCAACAGATAGCACTGCAGGGCGGAAGAATTATCTGTGGAGTTCGTGGGGTTCAGTGAAGGCCCAGGCAAGGAAAGAATTAGGACATAGGGAGCTGTGAGATTAAGCATGGAAGGGAAGGTAACTTGATGGAGGATTCAGTTAAATGGGGTGGTCAGATCTTCAAGCAGTATCTGTAACTTGTGGCAGTGGGAGACAAGCAAATCTGTGTGGACAGAGGCATGTACAGGTTATCTACTTGTTGTCATCATAGTAAATAATGAGCTGAATATGGTATGGCTGGAAAATCTCTAGATGTGTCAGCAGATGACTAGACAAACACAAGCAAAATATTGCAACTGTACATGGTCTTTCTGAAACTGCTGCAGAAAGAGAATATTGTACTAAGTTTGGATACTTGTTTTGCCAAAGGGAAATACTGGCAAAGTAGAAGTGCAGAAAACAGCTGAAAAGATGTGTGAATGATTAAAAGTCATAATTATTTAATTTATCTAAAAGAAGCTTAAGACCATTCAAGATCATCAATTTAGTTGAGATATTTTAATCTCTCAGACAAATACTTAACAAGAATCAACATCTGGAAACTGAAAGTGTCCAAATCCAGAAAAAAAAATCATACATTTTTAAAAATGAAAGACGTTACACAAGAGTGCAGTGTTACACAGGGGTGATGTGTCTTAGGGTTTGGTTTTAAATCAACAAGTCTGTAATAATTAAGAAATAGGCCAGAGGGAATGGAAGAAGGGTGCCACTATGAAATTATCCAGCTTGTAGGATGATGAAAGGGCATTGAGTAGATAACTGTGTTTTCCCTTGACATTTATTTTTGATGAGAGAGTGAAGTAAGGAGGACCTGAGGAGGGAGTGAGAAGTGGAAAGATGCATATATAGCAGCTTGCAGATTCTGCTGAAGCACAACAGATCTCTGGAATCCTGGCCCTGACGCTGTTGGCCTGCTGTGCCTTTGGCAAGTCATGATGTCTTGCAAGGATTTTAATTCCCCAGGCATCCTGTGATTATCTTATCTACTTGAAATGAAGTCGTAAGAGTGCTGCTTCTGAAAAAAGCAGTTGAACTCTCACAAACAGGTTTTATTGCAATACAAAAAGAGAACAAATCCAGAGAACTTTGACGTGGTTAGTGTCTTACTTCCAAATCACATCTCAGTCAAGTTTCTGAGTCATATTGAAAAAATTTAGGATCAATTTGAAAGACTTGCACTGACACAGCAATTAAAATTAATCAGCTGAGAAATGCAGAGTATAACAGAGAGTAATAGCAGGCAGAAGAATTGTCAGCAGGCAGCAGTGTGACAAAGGAACCAACTATGTTAGCTTTAATTGTGTTAGATTATTTTATTCTTCACAAGATATTTTCTTATTACAATACCAAGACATTTCAAATTCACATAATCTAAAGAATTTCCTTTGGACATGCTGTTATAGCTACCCTTTTCCACAAAGTGCCCAGAAAAGTCAGACAAGAGGAAGAGAAAGCTTCAAACACCATGTTTGGTAATTCATTTTGACCTTCACTACTCATTTGTAAGTGCATTCTACTTTCTCTCTCACTTTTACCTTCTTTCCAATTTAATCTGATCCAAACAAATTATACACGAACAGAGATTTTCATTTGGGTCTTGTTCACTGAGACACTTAGCAAACAATCAACTGACGAACAAGATAAGGACAGAAAAAGAAAGCTAAGCTTTTGTTTAGATAGTGGGATCACAGATAAAGACCTAAGCAGGCCTGCATAAACTCAAGAAGCAGTGATATTATCTTTGAAGCTGTGGCGCTGTGGTTGCACTTACTTGCTATACGTGCTCATGAAGGCTAATTTAAAAATAATTGGAAATGTACACAAACCAAACCTTTTTTTTTCCTCCTTTTGGTTGAGAGAAAGGTTTATTATTTGCTTTTGAGCCTTTGTGGCTTTAGTCTGGAAAAAGCAAAGCAAAAGAACCAATGCCCACACCCCCTGAAAAGAACCATAGAAATCATCACCTAAACTGACAGGATAGAAAAAACCAAAAACCTTTTACATTATGGAAGCCACTTTTCTCATTAGGACTCAGTTTTATTAGTGGTGTTGGACAGCTGGTACCATGACTTTAAATGTAGTAGCAATTCTGTGGAAAAAACCAACACCATAGGAAAAAGCTTTGCTTTAGAGTCAAATATTTCAAAGCACTTAATGAACATTAGCAAAATAAGCTTCATAACTGGCCTGTGGAGTCGGTAGGAAAGACTAAGCTTCCCTCATGGGTGGGCAAACTGAGTTCCAAAGAGCTCAGGTGAGTGGCCTGAGGTGAAGCAGCAGGTCCTGCAGGGTGGGGAATGGAACCCTGACCTCCTGACACAGCCTCCACTCCCTAACCACAGGACCTGCACCTTCTACAATTGTTGATGTCAAGTAATAGTCTCTAGATGAAACCCACGGGAACCTGCAGGCTCTGCAGACATTGGTTTGGCGCTTTTCACTAGCACTGTAGTCAGACAGTGTTGCTTTGGGAAAGCATGGTCTCATTTAAAATGCATTGAAAACTGTAACTCTTCATTTATTCTGTGAGACAATACATATATACAGTTAGAATACAACCAAATGTTTAACTTGCTGAAAGAAACAAATATTTGATGAATATGAGTTTCACTAGCAGGTTTTGCTAAGATGTATTTGAATGTTGTTCTAACATATATACAATATATATTTGCAAAAAATGTTGCTGGAATATATGTTTTGTTATAAATATGTCCTCAAATGATATTTAAATATCGATCTAAGGATTTTTTTTTAAATATGAGCAACTTAAAACTTGAGCCTGCAGGCTCTCCATGTCAGAGAAATAGGCTTTTTTGTAAAGTTTTATTGGGACAGCTTTGTGTATCTGAGGAATTGTTTTTTTCCTTTAGTTTGTGTCACACAGAAGCTTTAAACCACCACTTCTGCAATTATCACTTGCAATGAGAAAGCTAAATTTACCTATAGACAATCTAAAGAGTGGATATACATGCCTAGAACTACACTGATTGAAGCCTTATGCTGACTGCAGAGGAACAGCTCCAGCCAAGGCACTGTCTGTGGACACAGGTGTTCACACGCTTTTTAAAGATCTGTGAAAAGTGATGTTGTGCTTGTCTGCTCTTTTGCTTCCTCAGAAGATCAAAGCAGAAGAAAACGTAAAACATTCCCAATGTTTTGTGCCACAAAACTGAAGGATGGAAAGGTGAAATTTGGCTGCTGGGGAGCAGAAGGGTGTGATTGATCAATATAACACAAAAACAGGGGCAAGGAAAAGGAAAAGTTTAAGGTATTCTGAGGGGAATAAGGTGTGAACGTGGTGCAGTGGAATGAGAGAAACTAACAAATGGATTCCATGTAAGGTAAAGACTATAACAGCCATGTTTTAAACAGGCAGGTGGTATCAGATGGGGACAGGAAAGGAAGAGAAGGAGAATCAACTGAACATTAGAAAAGCCAAATATCAAAGAAGAGGTGAAGGGAAATTTCAGCCATCAGAAAAAGTCATGCTGTGGAAATATTACAGGGAAAGCAGTAATGTATTTTATCTGTAGTTTGGAAGTTTGGAACAAAGAACAGGGATGAGGTGAGGAAGAAATGAAATTTCAAAGGAAAGAAAAAATTCCTAAATCAGATCTAGATCTGGCTCCAGGTTTCACACATCTTCTGGAGTTTTGCTGAGCTTACAAAGGGAGGAGCCAATAAAGACTGGATTCAGATTCAGTCACAATAAAGATACAAGGTTTTGGTTTGATACCATCTTAAAAGAAAACCCCATATAAAACAGCTAGGAGTTAGGTCTCTATAGAGGCTAAAATATAGAGTATTATGGTGATTGATATTTGTTTGGGAGTCAAATTTGTTCTGCATGAAAAAGCCAGGGAAAGGGTTCCTCTTCTCTGATTCACTGAACAGAAGGTAATTGAAAGATCTCTTTATGGCAGGATTTACAACCCCCAGCCTCAGTCGTTTTGAGCTAAATAATAATGCATTTGCATCGTAAGTGTATCTAATTTGAATCTCGCTTCCTGCCTAAACACTTTGAAAAGATGCATGCCTTGAGGTGTCTGCCTGAATAAAATTCCTGTGGAACTAAGGCTAACAAATAAAGTATGTCGTGGTGTGTTAGAATCTGCTCTGCCCTGGAGAATAGCTCCCCTGATAAACTGTCTGATTTATAATGACAACTGCTCCCACTGTTGTATACAAGTATACCTTACAGTAATGGGGAATTAAAGAGGCTTTCATGTGAAGCAAATATTTAGCTTTGAAGTCAGTGGGAGCAGAGAGAGCCCAGCACCTCACAGGATTAGTCCCTTGGGAATTAACCTTTTCACCTTACTATAGAAGAAGAATGAAATTTTAAGACAGGATTTTAATGGTGTGAGCCTACAAAGTAATAGGAAGGATGAGAATTCATAACAATGAATTACCTTCAACTGACACTGGGAGAGTTCTGTAAGACTGCATGACTTTCTCAGCACCTTATCCCTGCTAAGGCTTACACAGAATTAGTTTTCATGGAAAATGTGGCCTGTAGTCTTTTGTCATAAGCTTGATCACATAATATAAGAGCTTCAGGAGGGGACTTCATGTTGTTTAAGTTGCTGTATTAACTAACTCATCAGCACAACATCAACTGTGCAAAAGCAAGAGCAGTTTTTATGTTTTCCTGTGAGAAACTTGCCATCTGCTTTTTAGCTTCTGTTCAGTGTTTGAATTAGCAAAAGTGACCATGGAAATCCAACTCATTCTGCAGTTTCTCGGTCAAAAGTGAACACTTTTTTTTTCCAGGTATTCTTTTGTTGATGATGATATTAAAAGTGACTTTTAAATTGGCTGTTGTGAAACAAACAGAATCTGCCATTAAGGGAAAAGACAAACTGCTTATAATTAGTTCTGGCAGCTGGAGGATGGCACTCCTGCTGTTTCTGCTGCTGGCACTGTCAAGTACATCATGTCACAATGCATGAATTATCTGAGGTCAGCTCTTCAACACACCCAAATTGCTACCAATTATTAATTAATTAGTATCATTATGGGACTGGCTTAAGGGCCTTATCAGTCCCCTTGAAACAAATAAAGTGACTAGGAAAGAAAAGGCAGTAGAAGTGATTAGTGGTGAGCAAAAAAGTAATTCTAAGGAAAACATCACATGAGTCTAATCTTGCTGATACTTACTGATCCCCACCTGATCTCCAATGCCCTCCTTATCATGTGCAAATGTATCTGAATTACATGGGAATAAAAATCACCTGTTACATGTTAATGTATTTTTCATGACTAAAATTTTGTGATTTAAACATTACTGTCCAACTGTGTTCTTTTATCTTGCTTTACCTGCTCTTCCTCTGGAAGCTTCCCCTACCATACTTTAGGAGCTGTGTCTCATAAGAGGTGTAGTTATAATGCTAAATGGTGCTGTAGCTAACATTTTGTTATCTGTGTTCTGAAATAACCTAGAGAACTTAATACTGCAAAGCTTCCAGTGCAATGCAAAAATTAAGTAACTTAGAATGGGGTTTAAAAGAAAAAAATGCAATGAGAGGGGAAGAAAGATGCAGTTTATTATCTGGTGATTACAGGTTGAGAATGGGTGAGACAGAAAGTTGCTAATTCTACCTGAGTGCCACTTATGGAGTAAAATCCCCTATTTATGGAAAAAACCCCTCACCATCAGCATATACTGCAGTCATTGTAACTGTACACAAATCAATACATATCTAAAGCACATGCCTTCTGCCTTGACATCGGGTTGGGCAGAGTAAAGGATGTGCAAACTTTGTCAGATTGTGATAGCTTAGTGTCATCCAAGTTTTCCAGAAGTCTCCAGGCATTGTAAAGTGCTAATTATAAAATTTTTAAAAATATGAGGTGATGATCACTAAAGATATAGTGAGTCAGGCAATATGGGACCACAGAAATGCAGAGACTGTGGCTATATGCTGATTGTATGCTCCCTCTCTGCAGAAAAATCTGTCTGATAAAATATCCATCAACTGATATAAAGGAAGATGAAAACATATATGATTGATGGACATTAGTAAGGAGTTGCAGATAGTTCTTTAGCTCAAGTAAGAGTTAAATGTGTTTTTAGGAGATAAACACCAGGATTTTTTCCTGAAAGTATGCTGTAGTCTAACCCACAGGAAACAGACATTTGTAACTTTTTCATTTTCCTTGAGTTCATCACTGGAATATCAGTGAATCAGCATTTCAGATAAACTCAGCACCCACCTAGAAGGAACATTACCTACCAGGTAAGTGAGATTTACATTTCAAACGTTCTTGGCACACAGCAGATCCCAGAGTAGAGCTTATGGGGAGGGATTTTCTTCTGTTAAGTGGTGCTGAATCCTTGAAGATCAGGCACTTATTTTGGCACAGAAAGAGTTAATGTCCTCCTAAAACACTTCTTAAGAGCCTCAATTTTGCATATGGGAATAAGATGTTAAGAAATTAGAGCAATGCAGTAGGTGACTGTCA